>JAUMHH010175585.1:0-15615 GCA_032359455.1 Chlamys rubida
GTCGCCTATGTTTCGGTCTACCTAAGGTGAGCTATTGGTCGCCTATGCTTCGGTCTACTTAAGGTGAGAAAGGTCGCCTATGTTTCGGTCTACATAACAATGATATACTGTCGCTTAGGCATGTAGTAAAACTCATTGGAAATACTGAATATCGTAAAACCTATATTTGAATTAGAAGAGTAGCAGTATAAATAAATGTCGATACTGTTAAATAAAATATTCATTATTTCAAACGATTCAGAAATTATTCAATGGTATAAAGATTCACTGTCTATCTAATTTTATGTCCAAAAGCGGAGATTAAACAGTCCCCTTTAAAATTGATATATTATGTGTATATCACTTGAATTCGAGTTTTCTGTACTGTTGCCAAAGGTTGTCTAAATAGTATGAGTTGGAGTTCCATATATCTGTGTATTCTGGATTAATAAAGTGTTTTTTTTCTGTATAGACAGATTAGAATACAATATTGTAAGATTCCAGATAATGAGGTTTCGTCGGAGTCCGAAATAACGGGGTATCTGTATTGTTCGAGTCCATATTTAACGAGATTTCTGTATTGTTCGAGTCCATATTTAACGAGATTTCTGTATTGCTCGAGTCCGGATTTAAGGAGATCATACATGCCGGTGTCCGGATTTAACGATAATTCTGTATATCTGTGTATTTTGATAGTCCTTATTAAAACACATTCCTGTATCTATAGCAAAGAAAAATATGTTTAGAAATCTGAATTATATAACGGGTATTGTGAACACGGTATAGCTAATACGGATCCCATTGGTAGCATGTTCAAACCAAATACTGTTTACCTCTGTTTCTGACGCTTAAATTGTTACGCGCTGTAAACAACATGCTGATAAAGGCTTTGTGACTGCAGTTAATGCTATAGTCAATGGCTTCGGACATGATACTGTGGAATGTAAAGAACGTCCAGCGATATTGATGGGTAGTAGATAGCTCCATGAGAGCTTTTGGTCGGCCACGTATATCATGAGAGGAAACAATTCTAGATTGTAGTGTTATCTTTTCCAAACGGTAATGTCCACATTTAAACTGCAATAAATGTCGTTTGAAAGAAAGGCACACGATAAGGTCCTTGTCAGCACTGCGTACTGGTAACTATATACGGGAAACACTCCCAGACCATCAAAAGAAACCTAGCAAAAAATCAATATCAAAAGCACTTTCAATGATGAACTTACTTTAAATAACTTTATTTCACGTGATATTGATTTTTTTAATTAATTAGCCAATAGTCTCATCTGCGAATCTAAATCTTTCGTGAACAAGAACACATAAATAAAACCTACAAGCATAGCTCGGCAATAAATAGTACACGCAAAAACTAACATCACTCGCCCTTTAACAGGACAGCCGGCTTCGATTCCCCGATTGGACGTGGAATTGCTCGTTCACGTGGTACGCTAACGATACGTACAGTGACAGAATGTACCTCTTTATAAGAGTCTGATTTGTGGTTGTTATCTATCAAACAATCGAAATATTATGTTGAGACTCAACTCCGAAATCATTTAAAAAAAGGCGTTTAATTTTTGTTTGTTATTACACGATTCTAGCAACGCTAACCAGGCTTTTGGTGATCTGGTCCTTGTTTAAACAGAATCAATCCCTATCATACGAACAGTTATCACGGCAGACAGACTGGAGTCACTAATGCCAACAAACAGTAACTTCTGTACAATTATAACGATACCGGAAGTTTCAATCGGGTACAAAACTAATTTTGCTAAAAACAGAGAGGAGGAGCATTATTTCAATTCATCTGATGATAATTTACAATTTATATCGACATCCTCTTACAAGAAGTCGACATATTCAACAGATTATGCGGACATCATACGGATACAGAGTCCAAACGCTCTGTGGTTTATCTCCAACGAAAAAGAGCTCCAATTTACTCGACATTTTCTGAGTTGCTTGCCTATTTACTGTATCAAAGTAATGCTGGACATCTTGATCACAAAATAGGAATCTTATCCACTTCGCTTCATGTCATTATAATAGTCTTGCTAACATTTCAGCAACATTTCATGAACTTCAAACTATTTAAAAATTTGAAAAAATCTTTATTATAATAAAGAGGCAATGAAATATATTTTACCGTAAAATACATTAATGCCTGCATACGGGGGCCGCTGTGGCCAAGTGGTTAAGGCGTCTGACAATCAGCTACCACTAGCCCTCCACCACTGGGTCGCGGGTTTGAGACCTACGTGGGGCAGTCGCCAGGTACTGGGTCGGTGGTTTTTCTCCGGGAACTCCGGCTTTCCTCCACCTCCAAAACCTGGCACGTCCTTAAATGACCCTGGCTGTTAATAGGAAGTAAAACACAAACAAACCTTAGGTCGGTACACATGTGAGTGGATGGAAGGAGGAACATGCCACAATACGTAAGACCTTTACACGTATCGATATTGCAGTTTGCGTGAACTAAGGCCTATTTTATGGCTGGAACTCTATTAACACAATACTTGAGACATGCTTTTATATATTCCCATTGCGTGCATGTACTTGACTAAATTCACAGTAGCTGAAAACTTGTGAAAGAACATTTCATGAAATATACACAGAACAAATATTGATATTTCTCTCAATCACGTTCGTTATACACACGAACTCAAGTGTTAGGAATTTAGAAGGCAGTAGCATGTTTAAGGAAGAAGTGTTTAGGTTTTAAAGACATTATTATTAAAACATATAAGTAAAGGACATCATCAGAATTGTCCAGAAATCGGTTCACTGTAACATCAAATAAGCTATTGGATGTTAAAACTTTCACTTCACACGCCATAGCAAGTAAACGGTAATTTGGTTTATGTAAATAATGAAGTTGCATGGATTTTTCACTTGTTCTTATTGATGTAAACATTAGCAGTAGATATGAAAATGTGACATTTGTGTTGTATGTTGGAATCGCTGATAAAATGTAGGGGTAGGCATGGATCCGGAGCCAATTCTAGATGCATGATTGCATTCATTTCTTCATTTCCTTTTGATATCATAATGGCGAAGATCCATCAGTGAGTTTCAGATAAGACTTTTGAAGGTTTTGCTATTAGTTATCTCTAATGTCTCGCCACTCAGCCCTGAGGGGTGAACAGCTCCATCTTGAGTACAGGTTTTGGTCCCACCTCAAGATGATGAATACCACCAAGCTTCATCCAAATCTGACAGAGAATATCTGAAGAAAAGTAAAAACAATGACTGTTTCAGATTTTTACTGAATGACCGCTACGGGGAAAGCCTTTTCTTCAACTAAAACTTCTGATCCTCCCCATCTAAGCATCATTTTAAGACATGTTGCTGAAAATCCACGTGATATGTTTAGAGGAGAAACAATTGACGGTTTCTGTTACCTCTTATCCCCTTTCCCTGCCCCATGAGGTGTCAGTTTGACTGACGGTTTCAGAGAAGAAGTCGAAAATGTGATTGTTTATGCATGGCCTGACGCACGAAAACGGACAAAAGGCGATAGCAATATGTTACCAGACTGACTCAGGTGACCTAAATATATATTGCGAGATGTGACTCATATGGAACATTTCTGTAGGAAAGGACTTCAACAAATCTATAATGAAAGTGACAACATGGATAGTATTACTTAATCTCATTCTTTGCCTTTATAAAATATCATGCATGACAAAACCAGACAAACTTTTTAATCGCCAAATTATTTTACTGATTATGTAAATGAAAATCAGATATTTAAGCTTTCTGTCAGCGTAAATAGTATGAAAACAAACTCCAACTAGTGTCATGCATGCATATCATTTTTGCAGTAGGTGGAGACCGGAGTGGAATAAAAAGCAGGTTAACTGTTCTTGTACTTGGTGCAGACACTAATTCCATGATTTCTAGATGCCGGACGTTTCCACTAAGTAAAACTAACGACAATTTTATTGAATCTGCATACACTTTATGACGCCATTGTCACAATAAGAAAACAATACTGTTTGTGTATTCCGTCTTTGCGTATTGCAGAGCTATCTGCTCTTGATAGCAGGTATTGATTGTTACGTCATTTGTTTGTGAGAGTAACGTCATCATTTATTGAGGAAACGACGTAATTTTCTCACACAAACTAACGACGTAACAATCAAAACCTGCTCCCAAGAGCAGATAACTCTGCAATACGAAAATACGGAATTGGTTGTAATTATACCGTACGGACCAGTCTTTTGATAGCGTAAATATGTGACTTATATTGGAACAGAAATATTTATAACTAAGTACAACGCATCTCAAAGAATATGTTTTTGCATGACCTAATGTGCTGCAGGAACTCCAGACACTAAACCGACTGAACGGTAAACGTAATACACGGAATATGTATGTTAGACACAGTACTGTACCCAACAAATACTTTTTTTGAATAAAATCGATTTGACGTTATACATTTGTCGCTGAAGATCAGGGGTCTGTACCGATGTGGTTCTGTCTCAATTTATCTTTACATACATTCGTTTCAATACAACGAAGAGGTCTTATGCGTGCAAATGTTAAATGATGTTAAAGCAGGGACACCTCAACAAATGTAAATATAACGACTGAACAGTGTGCTTTAATCTAACATCAAGTAGGGAGGAAGGATATTGAGTTATATATTCAATACTACGTACTTGGTGAAATACGTCAGTAAGCCACTGTCCTTCATATCTGTCGTCAGACCATTGATTAAATCTACATACATAAACGTCAGCTTCCTGGGATGATCCCTTCAGTAATCACATAAATATGTTTACTTATAAACTAAACAAACACTACGCTGTTGATAATTCTTGGTGAAGGTCAGTTTATTAGTTTATTAGTTTGTGTCGGTCATCTCCTGTCACAGGAGGTTATCGATTTAAAATTAATTAAGAAATATATTATGATTTGGGTTGATTGTCAATTATGTTTTTATTATTTTGGGAAGATTTTTTTATCTTTAGGTATTAATTTGTTTCCTAAATACCTGATAGGAAATAGTAATGACCGTATAATATTGTTATGTTATGCCTGTATAATACGATTTCAGATTTTTATTTCTCTCAGACATACAAAGTATGTAACAAGAGGTCAATATGTATCATATTCATATATACACACTTTTGAACAAAACAGTGTCTCAAATTACAACACTATTACCATTTCATAATATGTGCCCAGTCCCTGTATGTAGGCGACACAAACTATTGCAATTCTTTATAACAAAAGTTATTTAACTCATGAGTATGTAAATTATCAGAGTATCAGTTGAGAGCAAATTGGGTCAACCATGATTTCTTAAGGTTAACGATATGTTGTGATTCAAATTTTCAATTGTAAATTCCAATATTTCAAATTTCAACTGTTTTATCTGAAAGTGTACAAATACAGGTAACTGAGAACATTAACTGAGAACATCTCTCATCGGGATACTTTTTTTCTTTTTATAAGTTTTTCAAGCTTATCAACAATTTCTGTTATTCGCAGGCATCACATTCCATCAAAAATATCACAAGCAAAAAAATTAATCAAAATAATAATTTGATACATTTTTTACACACAAAATAATGACATCTCATTGTTATTTTTTAAACATGATTTTATTGTTTAATATGACTAAATTCTGAAAAAAATGCCTTTTATCTTTGTTAAACATGCCACTAAATTATTCTTTTATAAATTATTGGCATCACGTAAAAATAAAAAAAATAAAACAAAACCTCAAATGAATGAAATTGTACTTGATAAATAAGCGGCCAATTCCCGAGTTTTGTTTCAAGCATAAACGTTTATATGAGACCGAACAGGAGATGCCCGACGCACAATTGAAAAACCAATAAACTGACCTTCACCAAGAATTATCAACAGCGTAGTGTTTGTTTAGTTTATAAGTAAACATATTAATGTGATTACTGGAGAGATCATCCCAGGAAGCTGACGTATGTACATTGATTGATTTGTAAACTCTCAGTTATCTGGCGGCGTTATGAAGGACAGTAGCATACTGACGTGTTTCAACAAGTTCATGTATTGAACAGAAAACATGTCTATAACTCAATACACTTCCTACCAGATGTCAACTTAAAACACACTGTTCAATCGTTATATTTACATTTGTTGAAGTGTCCTCGTTAAACAGCATTAAAACACTTGTACACATAAGATCTTTTTTGTATTGAAACTAATTTATTATCTGATAAGACGAGACCTCATCACACCAGTACGAACGACAAAATGACAACGTCATATCCATTGAATTAAAAAGGTATTGATGGATACAGAACAGTGGCTAACATTCAGGTTCTCTGTCAATCGTTTGGTAAGTGTTTTTTTGCTCTCTCATCAGCCAAGGTCATATGAAGACGGATTCTGCGAAGGAAATTACTGTACAAGTATGTGTTTAGTAACGATTAAAGTCCAATTAAAAACTGGCCCCGATATGGTAATCATTACCCCTATGCATGAAAATTTGCTTCCGTACCGGAACAAAGACATCATATCGGACATTTTAAATTCAATAGAAGAGTCGTTAATTTCATAAAAAAGGAATGGTAATGGGATGTCAATATATAGATATTTTCCCCATAAAACGCTTATGTAGCAGGCATTAGTATTTATATTATGATGTAAAAACTTCACGAAGATCATAATTATGGTATTGATGTTGTATATTTAATAAGCAGTATATGTCCCCCACCGCGACATATTGTCGAGGTATGGTACGCTACATATGTCCCCTTACTCGAAACAAAACCCCTAGAATCTGTAGAAACACAGACCCCTTTCCCAATAATAAGCACAGTTTAGTACGTAATAGGGCTACAACTATGCTGCACATGATTCATTAAACACTCCGTATAAGTGCAAAGGGAACATTCACTAACATTATAGTAGTAAGCTGCTCCAAGTGAAACTATTCACACTCGTGATTCTAATAACTGTTGTCCGAAATCATGACATGAGTAAGTGTAATCTACATATACGGTTAAGGCCGAAATTCCAGCCTACAGTATGTTTAACATATGTAGATCGGGGAACAGTGACTTATACAGCGGTTTTCTATATGTTGAAATGCTGACTCCTTTTCAAAACTAAAAAGATAAGGTTTTGGGTTAGAAATGTTTATTCAATAGTGCTGGAATAATGATTATTCTGAATACCTTTTAGTTTGATACTTTCCCGTGTTCTATGAGATTTCTATCCTGTCAGCAATAGCACTGGAATTCCTTAATTATGGCAAAAAAGTTAAACCATAGGTTGTCAGAAATGATAATTATTTTTGCCAATACAATCATTTGCTTATTATTTGCTTTTCAAATTCTTGTAATACATCCCTCTAGCCTTTGTTAAGCATAATGCTTTTTGTTTTCTATGGATCATCTATGGCGTCGCATGCTATATACGAACATGCAAATGTCCTCATAGAAATTTATGATAAACATTCTAAATATGAAATGTGTTGATAATCATACGAAAAGTTTCGGCTGTTTGCCTAAGTCATAATGTTTTAACTAATGAAAGCAATTCGTAACGTCCTGAGACTGGCACAAAATCAAAAACCAATAACTGACCTTCACCAGAAATTTTCTACAAAGTGGTGTTAGTTTAGTTTATAAGTAAACATATTAATATGAATACTGAAGGTATCATCAGAGGAAATTGAAGGATATGTATATTGATTTTATCATATACTCACAATTTCCTGGCGGCTGATATGAAGGACAACTGCTTTCACCAAGCATTCTATGAATTACGCTAGTGCTAGTTTTTAAAATATATTTCTTTTGATAGAAATACCGTATTTACTTTATTAATAAAGCTTCCGTAGGTATAATCATAACCATTGTACGCACGAAATTGTTTCCGTGTCGGAACAAAGACATCATAACGTGTGTATTTTTTCAAATAAATGTAGTCGTTAGTTTTGTGGAGGAAATTGGATGTCAATATATAGATACTCTATTCATGAAACGCTCACGAAGGAGATATTGATTTACTGAAAATATGTAAATACTTATGACGATCATAAATATGGTAATAATATTGTATAGTTGATAAGCAATGCAGGTCTCCCCTAACCCGACACATTGTCCTGGGATGATAAATTCATGTCTCCTACTGTGACATATTGCCCAGACATGGTACAATATCTTTCATCAACCGCGAAACAGTATCTAGGCATATTCGGTCATTAACAAAAAGAATTCTGAAACAAATATGTAAATATAAACTATATTTATTTTACAACAATTATGAAATAAGTTATTACAACTGATATTAATCACTCTTGATGGCTCGGAAGTTAGCGCTCTTGGGTCTTTATGTGGAAGGAAACCGGAGTACTCGGAGAAAACCCACGTGGTCGGGCAGGTGACCTTTTTCACGTCCGATCGGGGAATCAAACCTCGGCCGCCTTGCTGAAATGCAATTGAGTTATCCAATTCACCACCCGACATCAATATGGATATATGATCATGTTGACATCCGAACCCTTGTTGTGCCATTGCGTTTGGTTGTATTTATCTCGAAATGGAACAAGACACTATCGAGTCAGGATGCATTCATTTACGAAGAAGGATTGTTCAGCCAATTTATATAGAAATAGAATTATAGAAGGAAATATATTACATCAGCCTCAAAACACAATAACGAAATGTACCAAAACGTCAACAGAAAAGGACAAAATGTACCACTACGTCATTACACAACGACAAAATGTACCACTGCGTCAATATAAAAAGAAACAATGTATCGCAGCGTCAATACACAATGAAACAATGTATCAGAGCGTCAATATACAATGAAACAATGTATCACAGCGTCAACACAATGAAACAAAAGAAGACAGCTTCAACACATAAAAAACCCCAAAAAACATAAGAACCGGTAACATTATTAATAAGCGACAAGCAGGAAGGATGGGGAACCAGTCATAAAGTAAAAACACTAAAAGCAGAAGAGCAGGTAACTTGATTAATGAAAAAACGAATGAGGGAAATCAGTTATAAAATATACTGTTCCTAGTAAGTAAGATATGTCGATCACTTATATCAAGTCATGACGGACACTATAATCTCACAGTTGAAGGAGAGGTCAAGTTATCGATCGTAAGAGTTCTCCAGCCTTGATTGACCACCATAATATAGTTTATAACTCAATATATATATACATAGAGAGCCCCGAGAGGAGGATCGTTACAGATCCGTCAGAGGGGTACTCCGATTAACGTAACGGAGAAATTTACCACACCAACCAGCCATAGCGGATCTATCCAGATAATTCTCAAACACTGACGTTGGTATTTCAGCTGGAGCAGGGGAGGATGGATTTCTGTAGTTAACAACTGTAAATAAAAGTGATACCTTTAGACGTTAAATTTCAATTTTAGTACCATTAGTGACCTCTAAATGCCTGTAATGGACAAAAGAGGCATAATTACTATTATTTTGTTTTACTTTGATTGGCTTTCTGCATCCACTTAAATGTGTAAACAGGTGTTTCCTTACCACGAATTGCTCGTAATTCTTTGTTATCGCGTTTGGCAGTGAGATGACCGTTATCGTCATACTAAACATTGACTATGACAAAGAGGGGTCTTTATTACAAGTTCTGGAGGATAAATGAAATGCAAATAGTTAGTTTTCCAAAAATATAAATGTCGTTCATATACATGTAATTAAATATTTAGGCAAAGAGTATACCTTTATTTTCAATGTCCCATTGTATTTAAAAGGGAATCAGGCGACGAAGCCTTTTCTTTCTGTGCATAATATAAATGTGTAGCAGAGCAGTCTATTAAACAGATCAATACGCATGTTACTAAAATTAGCACTCCTTGAAAAACCCCGAGCCAGTGACATTTAATGAAGAAGGTCCTGAACAGCTGCTGTCAAGCTCACTATTATACTTAGAAGCGCAGAGGATATCTTTATCAAAATTTATTGATAAATCAATTGATTGGTTAATTGTATGTTGTAAAGCAATACATCATGTCGAGATAAAATTATAGCTTCGATTTGTTCTAGGGGGAAATCATCGTGTCCCACGGGAACGTTGACACTTTATATTTACTGCACGATATAAATATAGTGTGTCTCGCTGAAGTCAGACGGATGTCACGTCCCTGTCGTACTGTAGTGGTTAAGTTGTTATTTATAATTGTACCTCAAAACAATTATCATCATTTCTCTTAAGCCTGGGTTCAAATGTGCTCATTTCAATCTATAAGCCTTTTCTTCATAAAACCATAAATTCCTTCAAGCTACAATTGTTTCGCGATTGATGTTACACGTGAGCTTGACTTTACCGTTCTTGTCATTGTAATTGCCCACGAGCTGTTTTTATAACTATATTACGGGGTCAATTGCACAGGGACCGTCTGTAGATGAGTCTTTAGTTTATTTGCATTAAGTTCTGGAGGGGGCTCTAGATATGTGTCAATACCATAATTATAAAAGTGAAATATAAACATACCTTTAGATAAAGAAAAAAACATTTATTTAAGGAGTAAAGTGAAAAATTGGAAAAATTGGGAAAATGTCAGGTTACTACAAAATACAACGATATCATCATTGATTGCACCTGTCATCGAATCATAGATGTTTTTTTTCTATATTACAGAAATATCTAGGGTAAGAAAGGCGTGTAAGAAAATCCTATCTTATACCCCATTTTACACGCGTGACGTCACAATGGGATAAAAATGACATGGTGTAACAAAATTGGGAACATTCTGATATACCAAAATTGCGACGTTTTTTGTGTTTCTGAGCTAATTCTGGTTACAACATTGAGAGAAAAATCTTTTTATTTTCACGCTCAAGGTTGTAGAATAGGGATATTCCGCACTCGGGGTTTTCAATTGGTACAAAACCCTCGGGTTTCCCAAATTTAACCCCATGGGTTAAATCTCGCTATCCTACACACCTGGACATGAAAGAGTCCTATATCTCTACTCAAAGAATCAGCTATATACATATGTATTTATTAGGAGGGGAGAAATGCAAAGTATTGCAATGGTGCTTAAAGCTAATCTTGTTAAATGTTTTCTCAAACAAATATACGCTATTCACTTATCCGTACTTCACAAAACGTTCCCGTTTTGGTTCAAGTATTTGACTTATTTAAATGCGATTCGTGCCAACTCCTGTTCTTGATGCTCATAAAGAACTTAGTTCTGACATACGCTAGACTGTACAACCTCAATATCATGTCCTTCCTTTGATTTGTTTTCGCGCATACTCACTACTTTTTTCAAGGTAAAGTTTCTATATATCTTCACAATTCCTTTAATTTTTTCTTAAGTGTATTTAAAAATCCCTTAAAAATGCCAAAATTGTGCTGGAAGATGTCTGTTTTGTAATTTTATCATTGCCGTTTATTTACTTCGCTCCCAACATCGATATAACTTTAATCATCTTTAATCCCTTTTCAATTACAGTGATCAAACACCATAGGAAACGGATTTCAATGGAGTAATCTAATATGTATATTCCTTCCAGTCCGTCTTGTGAATTGCAGTTCTGATATAGGAATTTAAATATCCTACAAAGAGTCAAGTATTTACAAATAAACAGCGTCCGGATATACCGTTAAATCTAGATCAATTTATTTTATAATCAAGAAGGGATCTCGCAATGCAGTATCCTGGTAATACGACACTACACTCGACCGTGACTCGACATAGATCTAACTGATTTCAATTTGTCAATAATCTCAACTATCTTCTTTTTTATCGAGTATGGGTCATAGATCTTTTGACAAAATTACATTTATGTAGTATAAGCGTCACGTTAAATTAAAGGATTTCTACACCAAACATACAACCGTAATATGTACACATCGGCAGCATGCTTAATTTTGCTAGAGGTGGATGGTAAAAAGTGTATAGTATTGAGTTGTTTCCGTATCTTTTTAAACCAATTATCAAAATAAATCCAATGAAATAATATATGATTGTTTATTTAACCCAAATAATTTAAATACATTTTTTAAAATTATCTAAAGATCATGTTTACCCTTATTTGTTTACATTTAAAAAAAATCAAAATATAATGAATTTTTTTTGAAAAGATATATCTTAATCATATTTATTTTGTATTGGGACTCTCCAAAATGTACATTTAGTAAGGAATCGTCAGCGTAACATGATAACTTTTCAAACGAGCCAGGACAATTACACAAACCCACGGGAGCGTTAAGGTGGAATAATTACCAAGTCAGATACTGATCGTCTGTGTTCTGGTTATGTTTGGTGGAGGAAGGGAATCTATAATTTTTCAAAATGACGGTCACAAGGACGTCGTTTACTGACTGGTGGCTATATTTATACATAGTTGGCGTACACGTTTACCACAGTAAAATTCACCGGTAATATGTATAATACTTAGGCTGACAATTGCATCACATGCAGTTGTGATATGTAATACGTATATCATCTCTATTGTGACGTCATATAGAGCAATAAGTCATCTCAAACTCGTTCCCATTGCAGATTGTTAAGTAAAAATCATGGAAACTCCTTGAGTCCTTCTTTCTACTGAAGTTTCACTTGAGGCCGATTTTTGCGTAGACTCAAGAAGAGACTTTTTGCCAATTTAAAGTTTTTCGAATATGAATTTCACAAATAGTTACTATGGGTATTAAAACTCATCTTCTCTTTCGCGCAGTTCAAGCATTCGCGAACAAATCTTATGGACATAGCTATCGAATAAAGGGCACACCAAAAAAGAAGCGAAGATTAACAGATCATCATGTTAAAAAATGTTATGCCAGTAAAATGAAAAACAGTGTTAAATGCAAATAAATTCAAGTTCCATGTGGAATATTATTTAAGTCCCCAAGAAAAGATTCAACACTAAAATGTAATGGTAGTGGTGTCAAACAATAATTTCACCATTAGATGCTTTGAAATATCATTTATAGCCAGTCTCAATGTAACATACATTACGTAAATTGCACAAACGCCCCTAGCGTTTCAGATATTATTGCCCTGTAATGTAATTTGCATTCATATTACTAACGATCGCCACCTGAGAGTACTTAACTACACTGATAGGTGTTAAATTTGTATAAAATATAAATAAAATAACACAGGACCGGTGAAATTCAAATTTCATGCAAAAAACATGTATTCCTTTTCAAAAAGAACCATCAATCTGCCAACAAGATGTGATGATATCCGATATTACTATTATGACGTAATACCGATGATTGCGTGTTCGACGAGGCGCTATCAGCAATAAACAAGTAAATAGCTGGTATATTGCACTCACACCAAGTAAATAATGTTTAATTACTTTATTTCCGTTACAATAATAACACAGAACAGAATAGTTATTTCGAATGTGCGGATAGAATGCGAAAATCTAGATATGTAATATACAGATGTGCAGTGGTTAGATCTGATGGGAAACTCCAGGTGTGTATGGTAGAGTTTCCAGGCATCAGTAAATACAGATATGCATACTTGTATAGAGATCGAACATTATGATTGATAATTAGTATGATATTTGACCAGGTCAATAGGCATTATCATATAAATAAATTGAATTTGACTTGATGTATAATAAAACGTATAACCTTTCCTTAACATACATTTCATGTCAACAGGTATCAAACAATTGTATATCTAATAGATAAAGCATTATTATAATAGTATTCATCATCGTACAGATCTATTTATATCAAGGTCCCAGTCAAGTCCGATGTCCATGGAATATTGACATTCATCAGTTAAATAGAGAATAAAATCTACACAACTATAAACTGTAGAGTACAGTTAGTCAACGCAATTGATTGGCTCCCACCGACTACGAGTTATGGTGGTATTCGGGCGAAGTGAAGAAGATAGACCTGGTTTCCGAATAGAAGATATTGGAGAAAATTACTTTTACCAAATTAACAGAAAAAAGCTCTATATCTCTGCATATCAAGACTAGACATGTTTTATTGTATCTAGATTTACAATTGAAGTTATTGTACTGATGCGTTGAAAAGCTAAAGTAATAATATATTTCAAATTCGAACTTGTATTTCCAATCTTATTGTATGTACATGTATATGAAATTGGGGGGCTGTCAGAATACAATGGATATTAAAGAAATCCAATTAATTTAAGAAATAGTATCCCCAAGCAATATTGTGCAAGGAAGGTTTATTATATACTCTTTGGAAAATAGAGTTAAATGACTGTGTTCGGACATACGCTTATGACTGGACCCTGTTGTTCAAAGTTTTGTTAGATTAATCACAATTAATCTACATTTGTTTAAATGTAGCATATTTCGCATCATTATTTTTAACTAAAGCTTACAATACATGTGTAAGGAATCGAAATTAATGTCAGGAGTCCAAAAGCAATATATATTTCAAATATATAAATAATCCCAAATTTGTATTTGATTGAAAGACTCGTAAGCTAACCAAACTTTGTACAGCCGAGCCCAGGTGTGACGTTCTCTAGTTTCCTGAATGATATCGTGTTTAAACTACAACAGAATTAATTGCTGTTTTAATGTCTATATATGTTATATAAGATATATTAATATCAGATTAAATAATTTGTGGACATACCAAAGAACACGTATTATACACCTGATAGACAATTTTTACAAACAAAATCGTTACACAAACGAAATGTGATCAGCTAATTCATGTCATACAATGTAGTTTCATGATATTGAGAATTCTTGACGAGAACAAAATATATGTTTTATATGAATGTCTTTTAAATCTTGAACCACGTCCTCTCATGACAAATTACACACTTCGAACGAAGAATAATTCAAATATAGATTATAATCGAATGTACACATTCCATTAATAAAAGAAAGATGAGCTGGGGTTTCGTGTGAGAATGATATATGTCCTATATATTCTGTAGGGAACGAACGCCATTATTTATATCGTTTAAGAATTGTTTATGAAGATGTGATTCTGTTGTTTTTAATTGTTGCTTTGATGGCAATACTTATTTGACGAAGTGGAGAAAAAAAACATGTTTATTTCGTACGCACACGTCAATGTTTGGCAACATCAGTATACATTATTGCAATCAATTTAATTGCATTTAAATCACAGAAAAAAGTAAATGTTGTCCACATCTATAAAATGTAGCCATGTCTCTACAATCTGTAATAAGCTGGGTACAGACATCAGATAAATAACGCTAACGATGTGTGCGTGCTGCCCAGAATGTTAGGTAAACAAACCTGTTTGGAAACAAGGAAGTCGATTCCCCTAGTGATGTCAACAGGTACTCGCCATTAGACCTGTATTACGTATACAATGTCGGTTACCTGTGGCTTTAGTAAACTATACATACCAAGATGTAATTATGTTAATCAAAGCCATTTGAAAATGAAAGGAATGTTTACAGTCAGTAGTATAACATTGTTTACAAAAATAAATCGATTCAGAAAGAAATTACTAAAGCATGAAAGTGGTTCAATATCAATTAACAAAGCTAACACGTGCATGTTATAACTATATATTTTGTTTATTGTACTCTGATTTGTTGTGGATATCCTCTTTGTTCTATGCACACATATACACTGCCCTCCAAAAGTTCTGTTACACATTTTAAATTTTGCTGATAAATTATTTTTGACAAAACCATTGGAA
>JAUMHH010175596.1:0-15611 GCA_032359455.1 Chlamys rubida
TAGTAGTTAGCGCCTGATAAGGCAGCTCCTGCGAATTCCTCAAAATTGTATTGATTAATGTATATGCTAATTGTATAATTGTATATCTATGTACTGTAAAACGCTTTAGAGTGGCTTATGTAAGCTAGATAGAGCGCTATATCAATTTATGTTATTTATATTTATTTATTACGACCAGGAAATAAAACATTAATTGATTAAAATTTCAGTTAATTCGAGGTTTTTTAAACATCTTTTCAATCAATCATTCATTCATTCATTCATTCATTCCAACAGTAAATCAATCAAACATTCATTTATTCTGTCGAAATTTCCTTCAATCAAACATTTATTCATTTAAGCTGGAATGAATTGAAACATATACTGTATACGGGGAAGTTTTCGCCTATTTCGCCCAACGTGATGAGAGTGAATTTATCATTACAGCGAATATAAGTAAACAACATAACATACAAGTAAACAACATAACATACACATAGTTTTTGAATGTGAAAGACACAAAAAACACTGGCCTATAATTGATTTCGTAGGCGAAGGTCGAAAGTTTGACTGGGCGAAAATTTCCCCGTATTCATTATAAACATATATCCATAGCTAGTTGTTTAATTATTTCTGGGCACATTTGGGGTTTTTTAATGTGAATTTATGAATTATATACAGTGTTAGCTGTTTTGGTTTGGATATTTTATTAACATGTCTCTATCATTTGAACTCCTATATGCTATGATATACCTATACCAGTGTGTCAGCAACATGTGTTTTTGTACCATTCGGGTACACCTTGAATGATGTTAACACACTTACTGACTGACCTTTTGACTTAATCTGTTTCCCGCGCTTGAAAAAGAGCTTTGAAAATTCATTAAGCTATAATGCAGATTGTTTTTCCCATTTATGTTAACGTAATATGTGAGTGATCTCACTTTTTGCAATCTCATAACATTTCTTATAATCATCGTATTGTGTGTCTCTCTTCTGTGCTGTCGTCTGCATGTAAATTCATGCATTCTTGAAAAACAATGCAAGTCAATCCAAAACTTTACCAATTAAGGTGTCCTTTTGGTAATGAGCTGTAATTTGTTTATGTGTAATGCGTTCTCTTGATTAAGATTTGTTGTTTACATCATATATTGATAAACATTAACTTTGCTGTGATTAACACGTACGTGAAGATGGGATATTTTAGATGACAATATCATTTTATCATCATCAAGTATTTTCAGTGATCGAATCCTGGATAAACATTAATTGGCATTCATTACACCTAAATGACAATATGACGTTGACTATGAACATTTCATATAATTTGTTGCACCTTAATTTCGCTATATTGCCTTAAATATTCAGGTTTTTATGTGAAGAACATTATCCTATATGGCAATATCCAGGCTGTGCAGTTTATTCATATGTTGTTGAAGAACAGAGATAATAAAATATCTTTACTAACATTTAAAGACCCTTGCTAGTTGTTATATATATTATACAATGTATATATCTATGCAGATATCTTTGTAATTGAAGAGTCTAGAAAGGGTTTGAATCTCATCTCAATAGTCTCCCAGAAGTGAAAGTAAATATTTGATATTTTACTTTGCTTCAAATGTTCCACTCATTCTATCATTGTTTATTTCTGTTACTTCCCGTTATTGTGTTATCGTGTAAATCATTGTTATCACTAATAAATTCACTTTTGCATGTCAAGTAATAATTGATATGAATCAACTGACTGCCAGCTTATTTACGCTTTAGTGATTGTAAGTAACGTCATACTATTGGAAATATAATGTTGGAAAGACGCGCTGTCAGGCTGTTTCTTTTCCATCACTTTTGTTACCAGAGGTCATTATTGTTACAAAGCCTCCACTAGGGGTGACACCTGGGACCTCTGATTTTCTAGTCTTGCACTCTTAGTATATAACTAGGTCATCTTAGTATATAATTAGGTCACATGTAAATGAAAACAGGAGATCAATATCTATATTGAACAAAATTGGACGCCATAATGCTAAAATCATTTTTAAGACATCCAACTTGATACTGTACATTCGTATATTTCAACATAGAATCAATCTACATTACAAAGCACAACCAATTAATTTGCTGATCTTTTCTAGTTTGTTTTTTGCTGTAACATCAAACAACAGTGACCTCTGTTACACTTTAGTTTCCACGCGTTGAGAAGAGTTTGCATTTAAGATTGATTATCGTTAATACTTCACTATTTTCAAGATATTGTTTTTTTGGCACTGAGCTAGAGCCTAGCGTTACTAATTGCCGCAAACTGACATCTCATCTGCAAAACCATATTTGATGGGACATCAATTTCCTTTGTTTTAAATCACGATACTTACATAAAAAACATTCATTGGTTTTGATATATATTTTTTTAAGCAATTATGACGAATGCCACATGCGGCCCAGGAAACACGTTACTTCCGGAAATTTTTTTCATTTAGAAAAAGGATTGAACAACAGGCATAGCCTATATTAGTTCTCGCCTAAGGATGCTCCAGACCAAGTTAGGATAAAATCCCTTTATCCCTACAGTAGAAGAAGGATGTTAAAGGTTTTACCTCTATTTCCCCTATTCGGCCTCACCCCTCTGCCCCCTGGGGGCCACACCCACCGTTTAAACAAAATTGAGTTCCCTTGGTCTAAGGATGCTCCAGAACAAATTAGGATGAAATCCCTTAATTCCTATGGTAGAAGAAGGATTTTAAAGGTTTTTCCTCTATTTTTCCTATTGGGCACCACAACTCTGCCTCCAGGGGGCCCACACCCACCGTTTATACAACATTGAGTCCCCTTGACCCAACAATGCTAAAGACCAAATTGGGATGAAATCCCTTAATTCCTATACTAGAAGAAGGATTTTATAGGTTTACCTCTATTTCCTCTATTCAGCCCTACCCCTCTGCCCAGGGGGTCCACACCCACCGTTTATACAAAATTGAGTCCCCTTGGCCTAAGGATGATCCGGACCACATAAGGATAAAATCCCTTAATTCCAACACTACGAGAAGGATTTTTAAGGTTTTACCTCTATTTCCCCTATTCGGCCCATCTCTCTGCCCCCAGGGGGTCCACACCCACCGTTTATACAAAATTGAGTCCCCTTGGCCTAAGGATGCACCAGACAAAATTTAGTCCAAATCTACTGCGCCGTTCAGGACAAGTAGCGTTTTAAAGGAAAAGTTGACAGACGGACGGACGACAGACGGACGACGGACGAAGGACGCTGCGCTTTGGGCAGGTGAGCTTAAAACTTAAAACGGTGAAATGAAAATGTAAATTTAAGATGAAGACGATATTGGTTTAGTTATACTGTTATAAATAAAGTGTCTGCATTAACTATTTGTAGTTATGGGTATCAATGTTTTCAAAAGATGTTTCCGACAACAATGTAACTAGTATTCGTGAAGATGAATTCTTTACCCTCTCCCTATTGAGTAAAAAAAGACATGACGACGATCGTAAAATGTCCTTAAAGTAGATTGAAGCACATCTGATAGAAAGGCCATGCTATGTAGTTAATTAGTCCATCCAAACACTCCTGGTACTAAGAACAGGCTATTGGGATAACGAATCGACAGTGGCATGATACTCATTAAGCTGGGGATGCTGGTATGTTGTTACAATGTGAATCGTGAAATTGAAGTCGTTTCATATGTCAAGAAGTGTTATGGTTTTTTTTTCTAATTGCCAAAACTGCTTGTTGATGTGAAGATATACAGATCACGTCGAAAAGTCCTTGGTAATTTTATATTCTAGTGATGCTAGGTGTTATCAAAACCATTGTTATTCTACCACATAACATCGTCAAAATAATAAAATTTGATTTTAAAAAGATCGTCCAAGAATCTGTTTTCATCATCGTCATCAAGAACACGAAAAGATTGGCTAGTTGTTGCGCATATTGAGACTTCATTTGAATCCATACCGAATGTCTGCTTTAATATTCACCCAACAACTTACAATTGATGAAGTAGTCAAGACATTGAACTTGTAGGTTTCTTTCGTTGCTCACTATAATTAATTGTTACATGGATATAAGTGCATTGAACAAACAAACATTTTTGACATCATCCGAGCCAATCGATTAGACCTTAAATTGCTCATAAAAGAAAGCAGTATATAGCGTGTGGTAAATATAAACATGGGTAAAGTAACATATTGACGCTATATGCATATTGGGAGTGTAATATGACACTTTGTTTACCGGGGATGTCACCAATTCATTTGACATTACATTTCATATTAGCATCTACTTTATTTTAAAATAGAGGTATTGTCCAGTGTTCGATTTTTGTAAGCATTATAATGCTGTATAACTATAGCACTGTAGTGAAGACAAATTTCTTAATAGTCATCGGTCAGTCAACCCACATGCCATCGACTTAGTAGAGATAAATGACCCGTTATAGTAGAAATATCTGCACACATCTAGACCATGTCGTCTGTTATTGTCTTCATCCTACAACAATAAATCAAATTTTAATCATATCTTTGTTATGTTAAAATTGCTGTGTATCCCACTTGGTCGGTCAGTAAACTAGTGAGCCGTAGTGGTGTATGTACCCACCCGTGTATATGAGCACCAGCTTGTCAGTATATATAAGTGTATTCGTCTTACGCCGGGATAATTATGCCGATATATCAGATGTCATACGATACCACTGATGAACACTGTGATAACCGTTACATTGTCATGGGCCATAAACCACGGTAATTATTATCCTGTCAAGCCTGTCACATCACCCAACTATCATACTCCACCCTTTCAACGGCTGGTACGGTCTATTTTATATAAAACGGACCTTAACATCAGACACTTCACTTTTCACACAGCTTGTAGGTCCATCTCATACAGAACGGGTCCAAATATTACATTTCTACCTTCCCGTGGCTAGTACGGCCCACTTCATATAAAACGGACCTAAACACCAGACACCTCACTTTCCACAGGTCCATCTCATATAGAACGGTTCCAAATATTACATTTCACCTTCCCATAGCTTGCATGGTCCATTTCATATGAAACGGACCAAAACATCAGATACCCACTTTCAACACTGCTTTTAGGCCCATCTAATATGGAACGGGTCCACATATTACATTCCTCCCTTCCCATGGCTAGTACGGTCCATTTGATATTTATGGACCTAAACATCATATACCCCACTTTCCACACAGTTTGTAGGTCTATCTCATACAAAACGGGCCCAAATATTACATTCCTACCTTCCCATGACTAGTACGGACCATTTCATATAAAACGGACCAAAACATCAGATACCTCACTATCAACACATTTTGTAGGTCTATCTCATACAACACGGATCCAAATATTATATTCCTCCCTTTCCATTGCTAGTACGGACCATTTCATATAAAACGGACCAAAGTATCAGACACCTCACTATCCACCCAGCTTCTAGGTCCATTTCATACAGAACGGGGCCAAATATGATATTCCTTCCTTCCCATCTCCTTTTAAATGTAGCACAATTATATATCCCGACCCTTCTACCCTTCGAACGGTCCATCTCGTATTTAACAGGTCAAAATATCACACCAGAACTTTCCACAGGGGGTTCGGTCCGTTTCATAATATCCCAACATTTAAATTATAAAATGGTCCATCTCAGATCAACTTATAAAGAATGGAGTGAAATTATAACATCTTACCTATTCCATGGGATGGTATGTGCAATCAAAAACAATGTTTTTTTGTAGGATTAATTGATGTCAGTCATGAAAATGTATTAGAAATTGCTAAGGAATATCATGGAATCTCAAAATGTAAGTGAAACCAATGAAAACGCATTAGTGAGGACTTAAATATTTATGTCCAAAAAAACCTTGCTCAAATAGAATGTGAGAAACATGATATTTTAATCTTGCCATGACTTGTATTTTCTATCCCAAATAAAACAAAATCCGACATATCATCCCATCACTTTCGAAAATGTTCATATAAAGCATATGCATCGTCATAGTTATATGATATATAGGCGTGTGTGTGTTGTGTCATGTTTAATCAAACCATAACAGCTTTTTTTACATTGGAAAGTATAACAAAGAGAAAATATGTTCAAGTGTTACAAATACCCTATGTTACAGGGTCCATGTAACTTACATGATTTATACAGGTGGACGATTTAGGATGATAATAACCCAACATCAAGCTGTTATTTCTATTTCAGGAGGGCAATCCTTTCTCCTCCCCCCTTTTTTTAACAGTGGTTATTTCTCTTTATATCAGCCTTTTAAATTGCTTTGTTCTGCAACGTATTGTGTATTTTTACAATGCTATAATCAAGTAATAAGAATAATTTTTTAAAGTTTTTGTTTCCATCTGTCTTCCCGTCTGATATTCATGTGTATAAGTTTCAATTCAATTAGTTTTCAAAGGTTTCCGATGTAAACGAAATTTGTAATGCACATATATAGTGGCATGTCTCACGCTTACTTTGATCTCCAATATGGTACTTGCATATTTATAAACCTAATTAATGAGTTTCCTAATCTGATTAATTAGTTGGTTCCGTGTATCACTGCCCAACAATTCATTACGTTAACTACCCTCTTCGAAATGCACATACCTAATGGCACGCTAAGTTCGACCACCTATGTATTGCGTGCATATTAACGCATAATCAATGATGCTACCAAGATATGATTCCTCGAATCTTTTATCAAAGTAAGAATACAGATCTGTTTCAACCAAATATTTACATACAATACATGTATTTGTAAGTCTTACACCAACTATGTAACAAACCTCAAATTTCGTCTCAAGCACCATGTGTTTCAAGGCAAATGTGTTGTACGCATATTGAGTATATCACTCGGTGACATGTCTAGATGAGTATGTTGTTGTACGGACACTTCATACAAGGTTTGGTGACAAAGATTATTCATACTTCCACTGATAAGTCTTAAAAGAATGAAATAGACATATTATGCAGTAAAATGTTAACCTTGTTTTGATTTCTGCATCTTAAATGAAAGTTTTCAAAAAGGTGCTTCATTTTCGGTATTTCTATTGACTTTTTGACCTATTTCTTATCAAGTTGGCAAATAGAAACGCGCCTCCTTTAAATGACAACATGCACAATGATATCACATAAACATCGATATCTACGCTTTATTATCAATTGTTTCATTTATATATGTTATATCAAATATAAATACCATTTATTTGGCTTAAACATGCTCAGTGCACGGAAAGACCAACAGATTATTGTATGTAGAATCTTAAATAATTTCCTCTCTACTTCTTATGGCATTTTTACTTTTTCGGCGATTTTTGAATATTAAAAAGAAATAAAACCAACAAAATGTGTTTTATATTTTGGACTTTCATAAGTATGTTTCGTCAATTAATAATTTGTTAATAAAAATGCCCACTGAATGCAGTTTTAGGATGATACAGCGATGCTGCAGGTAAACAGATTTTAGGTACGATCTGATAAATGCCATATACTAAACCATCATATATAAGAACACCCAGAAGCTGATTATAAATGGGATTCAATATGAAATATGTATTTTTGAGTTGAAGACATAATGTATTATATATCTTTTACGGTGTATTTTCCTACTAGTCTGATTCATTCAAAGTATATCTTGGGTGTCCATGCCTCGCCGATTCGCCAACCATTGTAAGGACGTGACCAGAGTCATTCGAAAACCATTAATTACACAACAGCTTGACGTACACATTTACTGTGATGAGGGGAGGTGGAAATATACTTAAATCAATTGTAAATTGATGAATTAAAGATATGGCAAGTTAAAATGATATATTAAAATGAGCCTAATGATGAATGTTTTATAAAGTATTCTTTGTATTTTTAAGATACTATGTGCAATCTTGGCATAAGTTTGCTTTTAACAACTTTTTTTTTATTTTGCTATTTAAGTTATGAAATTGTTATCTTTGTTCATAATCTGCTATGAATCAGAACATTCTTTTTTCTATATTGCACTATCGAAACATCAGTAAAATATGTATCCATTAGGTAAGGTATTAAATACGAATCTATATCTACATGTCAACTAAATATAATCGTTAGAATGTACCTGGTGACTTTTTATTAGAGTTGTTACTTCTAGGAATTGATGAGATAATAATGGGTGTGGCATATCTACATCTGAATCATTAATCACCGTTATAGCAATGATCCCAAAACATATGGATTGAAGGTATTCAAAAAATATGTTCATAACCACACTTTTTTATCGCATCATTATTTATTATTTTCTGAGTCATGTAATCTATCTTATTTGTACCCAAAATGTAAAGCTATGCTAACGTAAGCATTTTCTAAACTTATAATGATGATTTTGAGGAGTAATTATTTATTAATTACTAATATGTTTTTTCTATTTGTTTAAAGATGTTGATTATTTTTACTTTAAAAATGTTTATTTAACAAGCATCCATACCTCGTACTATATTGTGTAAAACCTTAACCTAAGGGATGAAGAAACTAGCATTCAGCGTTTTATATATCTCTCCAAAACCTAGCGATTATAAGTCGTCGATCCAGTAACAGACCTAGTGGATGTGTTATATTTAATTACTTTACTTTGCAGCAGTGATGTAATCTATGATTGGACATTTTATGGTCATTCAGACCTTGAAGACGGGCAACAATAGTTGATTTATATCGATCTCAATAATATAACTAAGTTTAACACTTTGTTATTTTCAATTACAAAGTATTAAGTGCTGTTAGGCAGTATAAAAAAGTTTAAAAAAAGGAAAAGAATCCAACAATTTCAAAATAAAATGACAAAATTGGAATTTAAAGTCGAGACGTAATGAATATCCCCCCCCCTCCTCCAATAAATCCCTAAAGGAAAACAAAGACAAAAACCAACTGCCCTAGTTCATCCAGCACCAAATGTGTCATCCATCAAGTTATATACCAAAGAATTCAGGACAAAGACTCACCAAATTACATAACTACACAAACTAAACTAATGTGCACCAGTCCGAATAACTATATTGAGTCATCTGTTATATATCAATATAAGATTTCATAGGTTAGTATATGCATTTATTGGGTTGTGTTAATAATATCGACATACAGATGACGTATCTTTGTTTTCGTTAGGGTGGCGTAGGGGTAGATGGAAGAGGGGTTTATATATAGTAGTATCACAATATCAATATCCAAACCTTAAGCAGAACAACAGGAACGGGGGGAAAATCAAAACAGAAGCTACGGCAACATAAACGTGCAAACAAGTGTTAACTTCAGTTTCTCACCGTAACATAACATGTTGAACTCAGACAGGCAATCTCACACCTACTTTAAATTGTTTATACAGTATATATTTATTTCTGTCGTGACATCTTAGCATATCTGAATCGTCTACAATGATTTTCGGCGTTCGGGGATCAGTAAGGTGCACTTATATATCAAATTTCGTGAAATGAAAGAGAATTTAATAACCCAGTCCACCAACGGGTACCGATAAAAGACAATAGCTTGGTAAGTAAGGATCACAGATCACTTGACACTGGTAACAAGTCAGACGGTCGTTATGATTTCACTGCTGTGGTAAAGTAATACATTTCTGTATGACGGAGTCGGTGTTAATCTATCATGTTATCACATTATTTACCCTAAGCTAATTAGCAACACCACTTATCTGTCTGCCATCTAAGTTTATCGCTTGCTCGTCTCTATAGCTCCGTTCAAATAGATACCAGGCTCCAGGACCAAGAAGTCTATCCAAATTTTAGACCAGGGTCAAAATCTCTATATCGGATTCAACTTTCCTTTCTCGATATCTTAAAATGTAGTTTTTTTTATTTTGTTTGGAACAATATAATGCAAACCGTAAAAACCTAATGCAAAAAACCTAATGTGTTTTATCTTAAATGTCTAAATGGTGATATGGGGACATTTTTCATGGGTTTATTTGTTTATTTTTTGTTTGTGTTTGTTTGTTTGTTTGTCTTTGTTGTTGTTGATTTTTTTGTCTTTTTATTTTAGAAGTGGAAAAATTACCGATTAAATGTTACGATTTACATATTCATGCTTTTTGAATGAAAATGTTCATGCTATACATTTTTATTCATAACATTATTAACAATATCCTCTAAATTATAAATATATATCTGTGAGTGTAGTGCACAGCCGTCACAAGTTATTATATAGTGTATAGTATATGTACCCTATGTGAGTGTAGGTGTGATCATAATGTTACAATGAAAACAATGAATAACGTGTCACACGGCACGATTCCTTCGCCATGTAACATTACATCAAAGACGGGAAACTGACATAGTCAACATTTGTTTTCAACGAACAAATGACTTTTACATCCTCTGTAGAAATTTATAAAATACAGGAGATAATGGGGTTTAAAACGTGAGTATGGTGGTAAATGTCCAGCTGCAGGTAAAACACTAGAATAATTAAACTATGTTTTTATTCATATGCCTGGTAACCTCTTCTTAATTACATTTTTGATATAAATGTAACTCGACCTGGCCCGGGTACTTCCGTTGACCAAATCACTTAGTTGATTAGAGTGACAGTATAATGATCAGAGGTCTAGAATCATTGCCTGTATTGAAACACTCAGAACACTGTTATTGAATAATTTGGTTCATTCCATTTCTTTATTTTTGTTATATAAGTTCCGCAAGGAACGGTTTTCTTTTCAAAAAAATATCAAAGATAAAGTCATAACGGAAGAGTCATACCGGAAGACATGTCCAATGCTTACTTATAGTGTTTGAGATTGTAAAAGGGATACTTAAAGGAAGTCTACGTTCGATGGTTATAAATTGAAATAAACTCCTTGTCAGAGCCTCGGTTTTATTGCAATTCTAATAAACTTTGTTAAAATTCGACTATAAAATGTCTAAATATCTATCTATCTTGTCGATTAATGTTTGAAATCATCATAATGAGTCATGCGTTTAGTAAAAGTACATGCTTATCTTTCTATGAAGTTAAAAATAGGCTTGTGATATATGGAAAAAAATCTTTGATAAAAGATTATTTCTATATTGTGTCACAATACACTTTAATATTCATTTGTATAATTTATACGTATACCAAGAGTACAGAACATTTGTCTTAATGGCCGGAAGACGTTTCAGTTAACTCCATCGATTAACCTAAGGGTATGTTTGTTTTTTCCTAGAATAGTAAGTACAGCACTGGAATGGTGTCTATAGCGTCTTCCTGTGACGACATGAGAATTTGTGTGGATAGACAACCTGAGTCGTTAAGTGTTTGTCCATATTCCATTTAGAGTATTGACACATCCTTTCTTCACTCTGAATCAATCTTAGAATGTCACGTGTTGTAGCATTCATGTAAACACTGAAAGCGTCTGTATAGCTCCTCCCGGGGTTAAAGACAAACATATGTACTTTTCAAATAGTCGGCATGTGAATGTTCCATAACAACTCATTTGAGATAACTGTTTGGTTTCAAATGCGAGAGGAAGATTTGTTGTGAACAGAATATACCATTTAATGACGTCTGCCCACCTCTCTTCATTATTTCTTTTGCATTCAGATTGTTTGTTTAAACTTGGAGAAATTCATATTCGACATACCCCACCATCTGCAGAATCGGCATAGGGTGGGATTTCTTTCCGGTCTTCTGTTAAGGGGACTCTGAAGACACTAAGAATAGACAAGCTATATCCCACTACATCTGTATCTTGTAAAGCTCCTTATATGGAGTCCCCTGCAGAATCATTGGTTATCTTCTTCTACTAACGTTACATAGAAAAGACCAAAAATGATCTGCTGCCCACATTGCAATAATTGGGAGATCTTTGTCCTTTCCTATCTGTCCTGATGTAGCTGTTGCGAGGACGTTAAACCCCAAACAAACAAAATCCAATCATCAACATTTCATTGTTTCTTATCTGCTCATTTGAAACAAGTGTTTCGTTTTAGTATATGTTGTAAGGAAGTGTTTGTATTATTCTAATATCATATTTCCACCTTCCTCCACATTATTTCTCTTACATTTAGGCTTTGATTTTAACTTCAAGAAAGTTACAATTGCTACCATGTAACACTTTTTTTACTGCCGTTTTTCAGAAATCGTGGTTGCATAGACGTTTACTAGACAACATAGAGTTACACCATCTTAATGTTCTTGAATCTATTTTTGTTTCCATGTTATATTTGAGCATTTGACGTTCAAGGTGTGTTTACTTAAACGGCTAACCTAGGTACACATTGTGTCCAAGTTAATATAATGATACAACACAAAGTAATAAACAGGAAATAGTATTAAGTGCCTTCAAAACAAAGAATATCCAACTGAATGCTTCGAAATCAAAATATAGATAAAACTCTTTTTCAAATCCCAGTAATGTCTAGCCATCAAAGAAAGAACCGGGAAAGTAACAACGAAACCACAAGGCCTACTTATTAGCATAATGATAAAACAACAATAAGAAAATACTGAAGTACCAACAAAACCATGATATCGGCCTTACACACAGCAATAGTGCATTAGATAAATAGGAATAGGAGACACATCACCATTTTCCTTTCTTTCATGAGTTATATCATTACTGTATATTTTATATAAGATAAATAAATTAGAAAAATGAATAAATATTGATAGATGATTCACATTTTGTTTGCTGTTCACGTTGGAGGTCTGTTATATGTATCATACACTTTTTTTCTCATTTTTCATGATGTACTCATTGCATAATCAACCTTTCATTTTTGTCATAAAAATCGATAAAAAGAAAACATTTGCTGAAAGGAGAAAAAACAATTCTATGTGTATCTACTGAAAATAGTAAATATATTTTTTATCACTCATGGTAATTAATGTTACAGAAATGAAACTCTTTGTTCTTTATTTAGATGCCTTTATTTACAAGACAATACCACGTTTACTTATAATAGCCGTTCGTCTGTCTGTACATAAGCTCCTGTCTATGACCTACATGGATAGATGAAAACTCTAAGTGCGGTACTACTGTTGATTCCTGTATAAAATCTTTGATGTTGTACATGATAAGTAGCAAATATTTATGTTCAAACATGTCGGCGTTGTTCTTGTATTTACAGATACTGCAGCTAAGGAAGCGTTACTATTCTACCCTGGTTTATTCTGGTATAGTTACATATTCATAGAACTCAAATCCTAACAATCCAAATTCAAATATTTGAGAAAAAAAAATGAAAGAAAAACATCTGTAAAATCACAGAGGTGTGTTTGCCATCTTCCCAAGTGAAAAACTTCAGAACACTTTAAGTGTGTCCATTGATTTTGTTAACTGTGCGATCAAATAGAACAAGATTTGCATTGGGAGGTTGCTGTGGAGCTTGTTAGCCATACATTGGCCCATAGACAGTCCAGCAATGCACGGTTTTTGCAGTAGGGTAAATCCATGCATTTAACGTGTCTGTGTGGCTGTGTATATGTTTGATTTATACAAACCTAGCACTCGAAAACGTTCAAAAAACAAAAATGTCATAGTTGTCTTTTTTGCACATGAAAGTTAAAGTACACTACGTGAATTAAAAACTAAATGCATTTATAGAAACTTTTGCAAATATATAAAGTTTTTTTTTTAAAACGTCAGAGAAAAAGAAAAAAACCCAATAAAATCACAATGATAACATAATTAAAAGTACATACTGCTGTGTTTCATAGGTATTTTGATTCTGTAGATATAAGTTATGTATCATGTGAAACATAACAATCTACATCGTTAAGCATAAACACAGATTCAGCTGGTTCCATTGCTTAAAATATAAGACATGGCAAAACAAAATACAAATATTAGAAGGATCTTTAAACACAGAAATTCATATTTGAAGTAATTAAATACTATTGATATAATAACCGCTAATATAGTTTAATCATCAAATGTTTCAAAGGTATACTTTATCATTACCAATGCGTTATTCATATCATATTTAAAGATCAGCATGGTTTAATTAAATAAATATATCAATTGGCCTTCATTGTATCAAATAAATGTTCTTTTTCTTGTTATTCCGTCTTTGCGTATTGAAGAGTTATCTTCTCTTGTGAGCAGGCATTGATTGTTACGTCATTGGTTGTTTGTGTGAGAAAATTACGTCGTTTTCTCAAAAAATGATGACGTTACTCTCACAAACCAATGACGTAATAATCAATACCTGCTCACAAGAAAAGATAACTCTGCAATCCGAAAAGACGGAATATCTGTGATGGTGAGTATGAGATGAGACAATTTGAAAGGAATTGCAAAGAAAAAACAAGCAACGTCATGTTCTTGTCTTTCAATGGTATATAATGGCGTCACACAATGTTACGGTATACTTATGAAATCTGTAGTTGAATATGTATATGTAAACTTCTGCTACTGCGAATTCCTTTGTAAACATTACCAGAAGAAATTGTGTTCTTATGGTTATGAACAAAACGGAATCAGTGTCCTTTTAAAAAATACTCCTCACGCCTAAAACAAAGTTATATCAACGTAAGGCGCAAACATTTAAATGACCATACATTCAATACGGATGTTAGCGATATGCGTTCATATCGGAATGAAAGTTAAACATATTTGGTTAATCATTGTTCTTACCCCATGATTGACTTTCTTCTAACATAAGGTTAAATATCTAAAATATTCTAAAATACAAGTATGTTAAATAATAATAACAAACTTTATTTATTGAGGATAAAATACATGTTTAGCCAAAGTCTAAACTTCCACATAGTCCTCTTGTTAGTAAAATACATGTGTTAGATAAAATAACATATTTACGCAGTCGATATACATGTATATATAAACATGGTAATCTTGCTAGTAAAATACATGTGCTAGTTAAAAGTTACATTATATATTGATGCAATCGCCATATATAAAGTTATATATCAAATTTATCTTAGTTAAGAGCATCACAGAATGCATTAAGTTTCATGTAAAGTTAAACTTGTTTCCAATAGACATTCTATTAGAGCTAAACAATTAGTCAATTACCTGGAAGCTCCAGATTTACATGTGTATCCTATAACTAAGTAGCTCTTTTACTACGTAATCATTATATAGGCTAGGAGCTCTAAAACTACACGTTTCTTATGTAAACTTACTCCTATAATACTTACAACGCTTGTGTTCTGTACCTAGCTGCTCTAATACAAACGATTGTTCTATAACTTAGTAGCTCTAAAATCACACACAACACATCTATTCTATAATCTATCAGCTCTGATACAACATATCTATTCTATCGTCTAGCCGCTCTGATACAACATATCTATTATATAATGTAATAGCCCTGATACAACATATCTATTCTATAGTCTAGTAGCTCTGATACAACACATCTATTCTATAGTCTAGTAGCTCTAATACAACACATCTTTTCTATATTCTAGCCGCTCTGAGACAACACATCTATTCTATAATCTAATAGCTCTGATACAACACATATATTCTATAGTCTAGTAGCTCTCATACAACATATCTATTCTATAATCTAGTAGCTCTGATGCAACACATCTATTCTATAATCTAATAGCTCTGATACAACATATCTATTCTATGGTCTAGCCGCTCTGATACAACACATCTATTCTATGGTCTAGCCGCTCTGA
>JAUMHH010175607.1:0-15611 GCA_032359455.1 Chlamys rubida
TAGCAGAATGTCAGACGCCGTAACCACTTGGCCACCACGACCCAGTGGTGGAGGGCTAGTGGTAGCAGAATGTCAGATGCCTTAACCACTTGGCCACCACGACCCAGTGGTGGAGGGCTAGTGGTAGCAGAATGTCAGACGCCGTAACCACTTGGCCACCACGACCCAGTGGTGGAGGGCTAGTGGTAGCAGAATGTCAGATGCCTTAACCACTTGGCCACCACGACCCAGTGGTGGAGGGCTAGTGGTAGCAGAATGTCAGACGCCGTAACCACTTGGCCACCACGACCCAGTGGTGGAGGGCTAGTGGTAGCAGAATGTCAGACGCCTTAACCACTTGGCCACCGCGGCTCCTCCGTATATACAGTAGCTTCCCTTTAGTTTCCTTCTGGATGTAACTGACATATATAGCACACTTGGGCCAGGACACTTCTGTTGACCAGATAGCTTAATCGGTTACAGTGATATTATATCTATCTGAAGTCCAGTGTTTAAACCCTGGCCTAGCCCCACTAAATGTTTACACTCAGAACACTGTTGTTGATTATATTTTGTTAATTTTAACTTTATTATCTTTTCATAAAAGTCCCGCAAGGTACAAGGTACGGTTTTCTTTTTAAAAATGATTTATTAAAACTATAGTCATGCCTGGAAGAAAAAGCAGTTTCCAATGCACAGTGTTTGACACTGGTACGGGGTACGGGTATGGGTACGGGGTACGGGTATGGGTACGGGGTACGGGTATGGGTACGGGGTACGGGTATGGGTACGGGGTACGGGGTACGGGGTACAGGGTACGGGGTACGGGGACCCTTATAGAGTCGTCAGTAAAATGAGGTTTCACTATACGTAAATACTACAAGGTATGCTTATGTTAATAATTATACTAAATACTGACAAAATCGTTCCAATTTGTACCGCACAGATACATAATATGCTCATTTATGAATACTTCTTGCAAAACAAATCGAGAGGAGTTGTCAAACCATTCAAATCATCTGTCTGAGAGCATAATGCATGAATGAATTGCACATCTGTGCCTACAATTATATATAAACTGTGACCTAGTTGTCCGTATTCACTGTACAAATTAGAGTAGAAATTTAACAGTCAGACAATGCCCGACCAAAATAATATTACTTCCCATACATGACAGTTATGATTTACTTATACCTTTAAGTACAATCCCAATCTACAGGTATTGAAATCGGAGTTTAAATTTAATGTACACTCATATGCATGTAAAACATATAAACTAGTAACGTAAGACAAGTCGTGGGAGGAATGTATGGATCTAGTCACAACGCAGTGATCGGAGAGTTCTGATTACGATTTCTCTATTGTTACAGAGAAAGCTCGGTAACTGATATCTCTGATAGGATCTTCTTTAAACAGCATTTAAAAATAATTACGAAGTGTTTGTGACATTTGAGCTGAGGTGAGTGACACAAATGTATCCAGAACACTCAGATTAAGAAAGGACCCTGCCGAGTACCAAGTATGTATCATAAAACCGCTCCACAAGCTGAACACACCCATCAAAAGTAAATTATATCAGATATATGATACCTGTTAATTTTCAGAGGAATTCCTATGGGAGTACGAATCAATTGACAAACTAGCAGATATCAGTCCAACTCAATAAGCGTGTGTCTTTGTAATCATATGTAGTATATATACTGTATACCGGAAAATTTTCGTCCAGTCAAACTTTCACCCTTCACCGGAAAAATCCATATTTGCCCAGCTTTAATTCCGCCCTTCACACTAAATTACTTTGTTTATTAGTTTGTTTACTAACGTTCGCTGTAATGACAAATTTGACCTCATTACGGAGGGCAAAAAAGACGAAAATTAAAATACGGCGAAAGTTTCCCGGTATGAAGTAAACACTAACAAAGTTTTGTCTGAGTCCAGTCATTTATGATTAAATGGAAATGTTCGACCAATCAGAGCTCAGTGCTAGTGATAAAGTATGACCAATCAGATCTGAGCTGCTAGAGAATAAAGATGATTTTTTATTCAAATTCTTACTTTCCCTAGTTTTTGTAGTGAACAGGATAATGATTTGACGGAGGACTCTTTGTATGATTACAGGGAATTCTAGGTTTATTCTAGGGAATATGATAACCAAAGTGATAATTTTATAACGTTTGTGGGGGCAGGGAATAGGGCTGGGGACTATGGTGTTGTACAATGTAGTACCAAATATAGAGCCAGGGTCTCCCAGTTGCCAAGTAGGTCAAGTACTGTAGGTAATGGTACTGTACATTCATGTGTACAAACCAATGTTCATACCACAAGTTGGTTTCTTTACAACAAAATGCAGACAATCATTCTACGTAACATATGGGTAGAAACTCTGTTGTGTACCAGCTAAAAGAAACCTAATCAACCAAGTCTAGAGGTCTTACCTGGAGATGTCATTGAAGCTGAGGAACAACCGCTGAAGGCTCGGAAGAGTGTCTACATCAATCTGGAAACACACAATCAAAACGTGCGTTTAATTTATGTGGGTGTACATTTCAATTTTTTGCCACTTAATCTCCAACACCATAGACAATGAGACATGCTTGACTCATGTGTAAATTGTGATTAAGACTTAACATTTAGTTCTTTTAATAACATTTTAATTTTTTTAGACCAGACTCTGTAATGAGATATAATACTGAATGGAGAAAACAGGAATATAAGGTATTCAGTCTGATTTGAGGATTCTGACTGTATTACCATGTAGTTCTTTCCTTTTTATTCCTTATCTGTTCTTGTACTAAACAAAAAAAATGTCATCAACTCTATCTATTCACCATTTGGTAAATAAACACAGCAAAGCATTGCAAGAATTCCCCCACTTTGGGACAAACTTTTGTATCAGAAATGAACAAGGGGCTATAACTCTGTATATAGGCGGAGGGCAACTATAGATGACGAAGCATATGAGGTATGTCTCAGACAATTGGTAAACAAAGGGCCATAACTCTGTATATAAAAGGCACAAGACATCACTTTGCCCTGGATAAAATGACACACACATTGATATACTGATAAATCTTATGGTTTCAATTAGTACCAGTAGGAGATTAATACACAAGAGGCCCATGGTCTAAAGGCCTGTATCAGTCATCTTGTATTTAAGTCATACAGTCTCAGCTCTCTAACCTAATCAGAACTCTCAGAGACAATTTAGGCCTCTGGACTAACAAGGACTCATCAGAGGTTAGGATGATATACAAATGATAAATGTCCTATGATTAACCTACCACAGTTCTGATCCTGTTGCGCCGGAGGTTGAGTTCCGCTAGAGAGTCTAGACCCGACAGATTGTCAACGTAGCTGATTTGGTTTCCCGCGAGGTTCAGCACTCGAAGCTCTGACAGATGGCTCAGATTCTCAATCATGGCAATCTACAAAGGTCAGAGTTTAGCAATAAAGGTCACAGGTTGGCAATAAAGGTCACAGGTGAGCAATAAAGGTCAGAGGTTAGCAATGAAAACCAAACAACTCACTACATACATGATAAACCTTCTTCGGTTGACAGAACCAGAAACATTTACTTTTTTTTCGGGGGGGTTCTGACTTGACCAGATATTTCTGATATATTTTGGACTTTAGATCATTTACCTTTTAATTCAAAGAAACACTATTTTAATTCAATTGTTTGAAAAGTTGGCAAGTGTGCTAATATTAATACAACGCATAGTTAACGTATTATAGCAATTCTATTTAGAAGGGTCATTCATTTCTTTTTCTGTTTGTCCATCATTTTATGTCCGCACAACACATCACTGTACACCTGTTTGCTATTTTTGATTGTCAGATAAGTACATGTTTAAATTTCTTCATTCATCAAATTAACATTCATTAAAAACGGATTGCGAAGAATGGCGTCATCCTAGGATTTGATGACGAAGAAACAGATCTACAACACTGGTAGTACGCTTACCTGATTGCCATGTAGGTCCAGCACATCTAGTTTACAAAGGGTTTCTAAATTTTCTATTCTTTTAATTCTGAAATAAGACGAAAAATGTTATAGCATACATATAAACAGAGCAATTGGCTATACCCCAATATTCCCCTGATCTTCGACATTTTGGAGAAGAAAAAAAATCCCCCCTGGTCTGTCCGATTTCTTTAAAAACCAGTAAGTTTTCACAATTGCCTCATTTTCAAATCTTTTCAAATCAAACTCTGGATGGACTGCTATCGGAGACATGCTGGTCTGAATCTCTAAGAATACAGATTTAGAAACATTCTTATATCTACGTTTATCTTATTCACCCCTACATATTTAAACTGGACTTACCCAGTCTTTGATATGGTAAGGTTCAAATGGGACATTAGGGGTGACTGGGTTAAAATTCATAAAACTAGTCTACAATATTCTTGCATCAAAATACTTGAAAAAACGTCAATGGACTCAAAAACGATTGGACAGCTATTATCTCCATTTCTGAATTTTTCTTCTATCCCCAACATGATCTAATAAGATAGATATTTCTTCCAGGGACATGTTTGGTGTCAGTTAAATCCAAAAGTAATGCTGGGACCACTTACTTGTTCTTGCCCAACATGAGTACCCGTAAAGATTTGAGTGCACTGAGGCCGGAAATCTCCTCAATCTGGTTATCATACAGGTCGAGGAAGATGAGGCGCTTCAGGGAGCTGAGGTGCTGGATCTTGTTGATCATGTTGTGTTGGTAGTTCAGCAGCCGAAGCTGCTCCTCTCCCTCCAGTATCGGACATATTGTCAGTTTCCGTCTATAATTAAAACATGACTTTACTCCTCACCCTCCAGTATCAGACATATTGTCAGTTTCCGTCTATAATTAAAACATGACTTTACTCCTCACCCTCCAGTATCGGACATATTGTCAGTTTCCGTCTATAATTAAAACATGACTTTACTCCTCGCCCTCCAGTATCAGACACACTGTCAGTTTCTGTCTATAAATAAAACCCACTCAATTTTACTCCTGTCCCTCTGGTATCAGATATAATGTACAACACATCTATAACTAAAACAGTCAATGTTACGCCTCACTGTCCAGTATCAGACATACTGTAATGCTATGTCCATAGATTTTACTATATGTGTTTCATGATCAAAGGGAAGTAACCTGTGATTTTGATTTGTTTGGATATAGAACACTTCGGTTTTAAGATTTTCCCAGAAATTTGTGAAAAATAACAGTACCATTAATACATTCTTTGTGTAGTATGGATGTGTTGATCACGTTATATCTGATAGATCCTTTCGCAGTATTCCATTTTTCCCCCTCAATTTTTGAAATTCTAACAGAGTTGAAATCTAAAACATTAGATGTGGGGATGGAAATTGTTGAATTATGGACCTAAGATGTAACTAGATGGATCGTAAAAATTACGCATTTTGTGGAGATGGAAACTGTCCGACTCTCTGGAATTGAATACCTAACACTGGGTTAGCAATGATAAACTGTCCGACTCTCTGGACCTGAATACCTAACACTAGGTTAGCAATGATAAACTGTCCGACTCTCTGGACCTGAATACCTAACACTGGGTTAGCAATGATAAACTGTCCGACTCTCTGGACCTGAATACCTAACACTGGGTTAGCAATGCTACGTATACTTTTTACGAGACGGAAACAGACCTGTCTAAGTTGAGTCTGTCTGGATTGGAAGACCTTTCATCAGGGGTCCGATACACCACTGGTATACCAGGGGCTGACGGACTCTCCGCGAATATCACTCGGTCCCCTACAACAAAGAACAATCCGAATGTTAATGTTGTAATCTCAATATGGATCAAACAAAATTTACCATTGCTTGGCAATAAACTATACCCTACAAAATTCACTTGGCAGTTATATCAATGATGAAATACCATGTGCCAATTGTCATCACCATGTTATCATTATAATGTCATAAAACTGTAAAGGTCCTTATTTTACCACACTCAAATTCTAGTGTTATATCAAGTTTTGACAAGTTAGCGCATTGATGAATTGGCACACCCACAAAATATACAATACAGAACAACATACATCAACTTCAACGAGTGCATTGATAATTTTGCGCAATATTTAAAGCACGAAAAGTGCTTAAATATGTATGTCTACAGCAGTATTTTTCCATACCACAATCACTTCCTGGAAGATAGCTGTCACAATGAATAAAAAACATGCAGGTTCAGTCTTAAAGCATGGTATCCTCTTATCATATATCATCAGAATAAAATATTCCCAAAATTGTACTACCAGGGTATAAGCATTGAACTGCTCTCAGTTGCCATTCACAGGTGATATGAATGCCATATAAAATCTGTTATATTCAACATGGTGTTCATGGAGTTGTTGTCTTTGATTGGCAGAAAAATTCACTGTGAATGTCAACTGAAAGCAGTTCAAAGCTTAAAGCTGTCAGTGCAAGTTAAATAGATTTCAATTGAGATCTAAGTGATAGTCACTGCATTTTGACGCTTTTATACTCAGTGAGACCCATACTGGTTACCAATCAAGGACAAACTAAAATGTCGGTACTTCCTTAGAAATAATAGCTGAAAGAGATCTCAATACTGGGGAAGATCTCAAAACGAGATATTTATTTCAAATTTTTAAAAAAATCTCAATTGAAAGCTTTTTAACTTGCACTGTCAGCTTTAAATAACAAACCTGATATACAAACACTACTCATTCACTTAGTCATGATCATGTACATGAAGTATTTACAAATTATGTTTACTAAACTATGGTCATGTCAATTCAGTTCTTGATACTTATTTTTATACCTGACCAATTTCAAAGGTTTTCAGTAAAATAACCTATTTACTGGGTAAATGATACAATTTTATAACATTCAACATCATGTCAAAATTGAGAAATTGTGAAAAATGTTGAAATAACAAATTTCCGATTATACAGGCGTCTCTCTGTGTGACACGGACCAGTACATCTAAAGAAGTTCCCAAAGAGTGATACATGTAGTTGGTTATCATGTTTATCTAACTCGAGTTAGTTTAATTTTCAAATTGTATAAAAACTTGAGGTTTACCAAGTTTCTTTTACAATTTGAAAATTAAGTAACGAGAGTTGATAAACATGATAATCAACCATCACGAGTTTGAGGCCACAACGTTTAGATATTTATCTAGAAAACCAAACATTTCTCTTAGGAATTGCATTATTCCCGTTTCTGATCAGGGAAACAATTACCATGAACTGTGACGTCATACGTACGTCACAGTGACGTCGCAAAGCATTGTTACTTGACATCATAATTAGAAGATTGACCAATGAAATAACACCCAGTGTGTTACCCACTAGTGGTTAACAAAAAATTCAAATGAGTCTGGGATGAGGAAACCTATAGTGGTTATGGGGGGAAAATAATTATATAACTACTTTGAAAAGAATAAGTCCTGAAAACATGGAGAATTACTTGTGCAACTAAAAACTAAAGACTTTTCATTGTCGACAGGATATTATCATTTGATGTACAATTCCCGAGTTATCTCCCCTTATCAACCTTGATTTGTTTGAGGTTTTTTTTTTTCATTTTAAAATGGAATAATTTTGATAATATATATCCTATTTTTTCTTAAAAATAAATACACTTAAAATTTCCTCTGAACAGACTTTCTCTTTTTACTTCTTATGTCTTTTGAATACCTTTAAAATATGTTTATCTATATTGTACCGATCTGTTCACATTATCTAGATTTGACCTAGTTCCTTTTGTACCTTTAAGTTTCAATTATTTTACTAATAGTTACCAGTGATTTGACCTACTGTACAAGTACTGCAAGTGGTTCACTAAGTTTCATACAAAAAACTTTAGGCCTTATAGCTATACTATTTGGACAAACAACAAAATATCTTGACCTTTGACCGATGTGACCTTGACCTTATAGCAAAACATTTGTATGTAGGTCAACATCAACAAGTTAGTAAAAAGGTATGCATCTATGAAAATTTGAAAAGAAGTTCAGTCTCTCAAATGTTTGTGCTCAGATCTAGACAAGCATTAGAATGACTTGACCTTTGATTTGACCTTTGGGACAAACACCTTGGAGTTGTATAGGACACATTTTCTAGACATGATACATTCATAGAAAAACCTTGAATCCTTCACTATATGAAGGATATGTGCACGTTGACGTTGGAATATTTCTTTGCGCAAACACATGTGAAAGCATTTGTTAATAACATGTGATATTCAGCACCGTCAAAAAACACTCCAGTGGAGAATTGAACATGTGACTAAGTTCAACAGTGTGATATTCAATATATCATTCCAGTCTGGTGTAAAACTTGTCTTGTATTTAAGTTTTCACACTGTGCTGGTGTAAAAATGGAGCACATAAATGCACGATGTCGGTGAAAAGTTTTATAGTTAGAAAACATCCTAATATAGTTAGCTTTTCAGAAAAAGAGAAAACTGTGCCAACTATGGTTATTTCAGTTTAAAAGTAATTTACCTGCATTGCGATAAACACCTTTGAAACAAAGTAAAATATAGATGAAGAATGACTAAAAATTTTCTATAAAGAAGGTACTGTATTAGAACAGATAAATTAAATTAAATTATCTGTTATATCTTCTTTGGATATACTATGCATAAATTATCAATATACTGGCGATATATACGGTATATGATACAGGTGTGATAAGATATTTACCTTGAACACCTAGATCAGATTCTTTAGCAACAGAAATAAATATAACTTGTATCGATAGATGTACAATAGATATAAACTCTATAACTTATCATTTATATATTAAAGTTATATACACATGAAATTCAATTTCTCCTGATTTTAAATCTTGAAACTTAAGGTAAAGGGTACCACAGAACAAGTTAAAATTCTGAAGAAGGTTTCAATTTCAAAACTGTGTTTCATCTTTGTATATCCCCCTTATACATGAAAGACAAAACAATATATTGAAGATTTTTTTATGTTTTAGAGTTATTTCCCTTGATAAGTTAATCATCTTTCATTTTGATTCTGTACTTTGTATTTGAATTCGCTCAACAGCATCATTATAAAGCGAAGGATCACCAATAGTTAGGTCCAGAGTTTGTTCCCTTAAATTTCTTTTTTTTCAGGTATGTTTATTGTTTCTTTTTGTTGTTAAAATCTCCAAATTCTAAAAACTGTAATTCATTGAAATGCATTGTGAGATATAAGACTTATGTCGAATGCTTTTGTTGAAAATGACTAAAAATAAATAATTTATGATCGTGCTAATGGTACCCTATAAGATATTTTATGCTGATGGTACTCTTTGCCATTATTTTGTAGGATGATATTTTTCAAATATATTAAAAGCCTGTAAAAAGTATATGCAAATTATCAACCCACAAATGCTTTGCCCAGCAGAAAAAAGAGTTAGTAGACAGTGGACAATTTTACAGTGTTGTATGGAAACTAAACCCTGCAAATTTGTTACAGGTGTGGTACCAAAACCAAACCCTGTAAATTTGTTCCAGGTGTTGTACCAAAACCAAAGCCTGTGAATTTGTTCCAGGTGTGGTAAAAAAAATAACTGCCGTAGATAAATATGACCCATCTAAGATAATGCACTTAATACGGTATTAATACTAAAAATCTACAATTTTAATGTTATTTATGCATCCAAAGGAAAAGAAAAATATCTAAATATCAAAGAAGAGAATTTCAAACCTAAGGTCCATCATCCAAAGTTTGTTAGTTTGGAGATATATTTAAAGTGCCAATGTATTGTAGATCTTACTGATTTTTAGTAACATATTCTGTAAACAAAATTATAGACAGATGTAAAAATTATGCTCCAATTTTTGTCCCTGTAATTTTAATATCGAATGAAAATATAGTTACCAGATGACATTTTAAAAAATTCTTTCTTTCAAATTTTACAAAATAGAGAATAAAATGAAAATTAAGATTCAAAACCAACCAGCCAATCTTAGGTTTATCTTCTTTTTTTTAATTCAGAACCTTTAATATTAGATTTGATAAAAAAACATTTTTTTTCTTAAATGTTTTAACATTTAAAGATTTGATGAATGTTATATTAAAGAAAAGAAATAAATACTAAATGAAAACTCGTACAGATTTAAAACCACACAGCCAATAATTTCTTAGTCTACAGAAATGAAACTACTGTATTACCCCCTGTTTGTCTACTGTCGCCATAGCCATACATGCTCATCCCTGGAAAATTAAATCAGTCAATTCTCTAAAATATTGATTGAACTTCAGCCTATCAATTAAATATATAACATACATGTAAGGTACCTGTAAATAAATTTTGTTTATAACATACTAACCACTACATGACAATAGAAGTCCAAACCTAATGGCCCCCATACTTTAAATAATAGAAAGAAAAAAAAAGTCAAGAATGTTTACGAACTCCCTTGTACCCAGCAGTTATAACTTCTAATGCCTACAAACCAACTCAAATATCTGAAGCTAACATAGCATAAGAAATTAAAGGGAAAATTGGTGGCAAGGACAGATTAGTGTTATGTGAAAATTTCACATTACACGGGTAAGTATCGTCAAATGTCTAAAGCAAAATGGAAACAATTTAAGATTCAAAGAGAAGAGGGATGGCAAGGACAGAATTTTGTACTGGTAGAGAATTTAAAAGAACAGGTAGAATTCAACCCCGATTCTACAGCCTCAACAGACACCACTAGGAGCTGGTGAGACAAGAAACCCTATGCAGCATATAGGGAGACTTGTTTGAACTGTATATATATAGCGAGGACATGGTCATTTATTTGATAATGTTGTATGACATCCCCCATCCCAACCCCTGCCTCCATTCATTACATCTGTGATAAACAGTTTTTAAATGTTTTAAGAGTTATCTTTCTTTGAACATGCATATCTAAAAGCAAAGTAATTTTAACCTCATAAAGGGACTCAACAATGGAGAATAAATTCATTCTATGTCTACAAATGAATTACTTCATGCTCTGCTCTTGCTAGGTCTTACTGAATCTTAGCCCCCACTGGACAGAGGCAATCCACAAAATGAAGAGAGTTGTATCTCCTTGTCTTTGATGCCTCTTACTAAATTTTATAAAAAAAGTGTTAAGTATTTTTCTAGAAAAGTCATTTTCTGCTTTTCCCTATATAACCCTGAGTAAACTTTGACAGGTTGGTGTCAGGCCCAATTACAGAGTGGACACACTTGATATGGAAGAAAACCTTAAGAAATTGCCCCTATACCTTCCTACAACTCAAATACCTTATCCACTATTTCCAGATCTACTGGAGATGATTTCACAACCTTTCTATAACTACTCATTTTGGGTCAATCCTACAGCCTATGATGTGTAGAAACATAAATTGAGAACATTTTGATCTCCCTACATAAAGTTGAATCAAGCTGTAAACTGGTTTAAGAGAAGTCAAATTATAGGAATATTTGCTTGAAGACAGACAACAATGGTTTCAACTCTGGTGAGCTAAAAACTCGAATGTGATCACAGTACTGGCAAGGTAGTGAACAGGCTGTTGGAGCCCTGAGAAATACATGTATATGTGGGTTTGATATGATTAAGGCATCAGGAGTTGAATGGACTGGGTACCTGGGAACCTGGGTAGTATATACAGGTTCAAACAGCACAAATAAGTGAAATGCTTATGTGTTACATTTCGATGACTAGTTACGAGCTAATAAAACGGATATTTGCGACAGTATAATCACGATGTTCGCCGAAAATCTGAAAATACAGCAGAGTAATTCCCATTCTAATCCCATTTAAACTCATGTGAGTTGAAACCAGCGAAAGAAATGACGATTTTTAAAAAATATTTGTGTGCGTTTCCTTCAAAATCTGGGTCACACTACTGTGGACTGGTGATGTCGACAACATTCAAATGAGGCAAAATTTCATTGACCTTTTGGGGTTAAGCTATTGTTTGTGATGCCATTAATAATCAATTTCATAATGTGTCCGGTCAGTCGGGTCATTGATAATTGCCATCCGAGCTTCATATTAAAATGCGAACTTTCTGGATGGTATATTGTGGTTATACAGTCGCAAATTTTTCTAATGACCAATCAAATGCTGTGTTACATCTCAAATGAATTAGAACATGGTATGTATTCTGTCTTCATGAAATAAATGACTGGTAAAGTGTTTGTACCTACATATTGTACTATAGCCATTGAAACATCACACAGACACATTTCACTGGTCGTGCTCTATGAACCCACTTACCAACCTGGGCCCAGTTGTTCAAAAGGTGGTTAGCTTAATCACAGTTTAACGACATTTTTCTACCGTTAATAATTCTGTCAATATACGAGGTAAAATCTCACAATTTTTCAAGTAAATTAACTATCCTTAATATTTCATATCTGTAAAGTTATAACTAATTCAATGGTTGTGTTTAAAAGATATACAAAAAATAAAATTTGCGCTAATCACTGATTAAGCTAATCACCTTTTGAACAACTAGGCCCTGATGAAAATATTTAGAAATATGGGTACCAATATGTTGACTACCTGTGTTCTCTTTTGACAACAAATCAACTCTAAATATAAACTGTGGACAACCTGTATTGTACAGAGTTTACAATCTTCTCTAAATTAGCTTAAATACTTAACGAGAGATCATCATTGTGAAGATTTTCTCTCTGCATCAAATCATCCCATGATAAATTAGTTAAAACTCCGGTGAAATACAATCAGAAACACTCTGAAAAAGTATTAGGTCACGCTGAAAATGTCAACAACATTGTACACTTAGTTTATGTTCACAGCAATCTCACCTTCGCTGAAAACAGAATGCATGATACTTTGTCAACGATTTTTATTTACAAACTAGAAAATATTTGTAAAACATACAGCTTCCGCTTTAATGGAAATGGAGTTAGATACTAAATCAAAACAAAGAAACAGAGCTAAACACAAAGTCTAAGTCATTGAAGCAGAAAATATAGGTCACAGTGACCTTAATTTAATATAACAGTGTACTACTACTTCTGAAGATGTATCCAAATATGGATTTGATAAATGTTGGACTTCTAATATTTAGAGTAATGGAGCTAAACGCAAAATCTAACTAAGTCGGTGAAGCAGAAAATATAGGTCACAGTGACCTACATTTGATATAACAGTGTACTGCATCTGAAGATGTATCAAACTATGAATTTGGTAAATGTTTTGACTTCTAATATTTAGAGTAATTGAGCTAAACGAAAAGTCTAACCAAGATGTACACCAGAAATACAGACGGTCTCATTTGATCAAACAAATTTTCTACATTTATTTGATAACTGTGGCAGCTTCCCACAGCCATCTCTAAAACTGTACCAACAAATAACCTTAAACCTGACATGTACAACCAATTCTTTAACAAAATTACCAACGTCTATACAACTATTTAAGACCCTGTTCAGGTCCTACAGTGCTTTTCCTCCAAGCTGGGATTTAAACCCCCAAGTTGCCCTCCAGGGCACAGGGGTTCAAATGCCGTTAGACCATTTAGACGACACGGTTGATGAGGCTGGTATTTATCAATCTTGCATGATTTTTTTCCATTTTTGACTGAAAATCAAAAGCAAATAACAAGACTATACACAGCAATACTAAGACTAAAAGTTAACATTGTTATTTAAGTGAACATGCCAAGAAAATGAATCAAACAAAAACATGCAGTGTGAGACGAGAATGTCAGTAAAGTTAGTAATGAGAAATATGTCAAACTAAACAAAATACAATGGCCGTAAAATAGCAGACAAATAAACCCCAAGACAAACGGACAAACAGACAAACGGACAAACACACACAAACCTGGTAAAAAAGCAGGTGCTTTCAGAGTCTTAGGGGAAAGGTGAGCACTAGAACGTGAATTACGCCCAGTTTCTTCGAGATCCTGTAACTCGGGCGTGGAGAGATCGTGAGCCAGGGCGGCAGCTGGCACGATCTGTTTCTTATTACTTCTATAGTGTATCGGCACTTTTTCTGAAACAAAATAATGATCCCATCACCATATAAGGTAGGTTTGCTAATCCCCAGCACCCCACAAGGTCAAAGGTCAACTACACAGAGTAGACAAAGGTTAGAATTTTAAGTTTAATTATAATTTGTTTTTAAATGTTATTAATTTTCAATTGATATAAAAGATGTCTAGCACATACACATACACAAAACTTTACAAGTAGCACTAGCAGTAATCAAGGGAGATAACTCACATTTTGTACTTTGCCAAAATACTCATTCTCTCAATTTTTAGATGCAAATTTTTTTTCTTGAGCTGCTGAAATATTACCATTGAACTAGAACACTTGTCTTTGAGTGGAAGCAATGTTGGGTAGGCCTATTTGAAAATATTTGAAACCCAGAAACCAAGTCAAAAGGAAATCAAATTGAACTGAGAAATGATGTTGTTTGGACAAGATTGTAATGTACGAAGCTAACAAAGGGCAAAACATGTATCTCCGTAAATAACCATCACATCAATAAGTCTTATACACATATATACAACAACTACAAGGGTGGGAAAATTAACAAAGTTTCAAAGGAAATCAATTGCAAATGGAAACAGAAAGATTTGTCAGCATACATTTATTATGCTTGAAGCACACAGGGCAATAACTCAGACACATAAATAAGACTGATACACAGACACAACTTTGTATGATGTTGGTAAACTCTACAAAGTTACGAGGAAATCAAATGGAAACAGACACAACAAATTTGTAATACTCCAAGCAAACAAAGAACTACAACTCAGAAAATAATAAAAGGATCAATAAGTCTAATAGACAGCCACAATTAAGTTAAATTCAGTGACATAACTATTGTAGAATTTTATCTTGGGTTAATGCTTTTTGCATCCAGTTAGCATATTTGCTTACGTTCAGAGACAAAAATTAACATTTTTTTGGGAGAGAAAGACAAAATTAGGGAGGGGGCCTAACTGCAGGCACCTTCCCTGTTCCTAGGACATTTACCACAGTGGGGAGGGGGCTAATTTGTGGTTAAATATGGTAAACAATACAAATAAAGGCTTATCTGGACCTGTTTGTAATGTTCCAAACACACAAAGGGCAGTAACTCAGAAAATAATCAACAGATCAATAAGTCTAATACACAAACACAACTTAGCACAATGGTGGTAAACACTACATAGAAAACAAAGGGCAGTAACTCAGAAAATCATCAACAGATCAATAAGTCTAATACTCTCACACAACTTAGCACAATGGTGGTAAACACTATATAGAAAACAAAGGGCAATAACTCAGAAAATAATCAACACATCAGTAAGTCTAATACACACGCACAACTTAGCACAATGGTGGTAAACACTACATAGTTTCATGGAAAGGAAATGGAAACGCACAAACTGATTGTCTGAACAAATTTGTAATGCTCGAAGAAAACAAAGGGCAATAACTCAGAAAATAATCAATATATCAATAAGTCTAATACACTCACACAACAAAGCACAATGGTGGTAATATAAACACTACATAGTTTCATGGAAAGGAAATGGAAACACACAAACTGATTGTCGGAACAAATTTGTGATGCTCGAAGAAAACAAAGGGCAATAACTCAGAAAATAATCAACACATCAGTAAGTCTAATACACACGCACAACTTAGCACAATG
>JAUMHH010175618.1:0-15610 GCA_032359455.1 Chlamys rubida
GGGGAGGCCGTCCTTAAATGACCTTAGCTGTTAATAGGACGTTAAACAAAATCAAACAAACAAACAAAAATCTATATTAGTGTTGTTTGATAATAAATGACTAACCTATCCGATGCGCTGTAAAATACCAGAACAAAGCACAGAAAAAACATCCTTAATAAGGTAAGATGCCCAACATTCGTCACCCACTATAACAACATGTAGTAGAATGCAAGAAGAATTTATTTCCAGAACATGCGCTTTTGGTACGTACACGTACCTGTTGCTCTCTGTTAAACATTTAGCATTAATATGTTGAGGTTAGACTGAAACAATGATGTGACTGGGTGAATCGTGATATGATGCCGTCTCTAAGTTATGACATTTCATAGATATAACATATCAAAGTGAGCTTATCAGCCGTAGTGCCGTTTTCATATGACCTTAACTGTTCCGAGGACGATGACCTAAAGACCTTAACAAATACAGAAAAAAAATCGAATGTTTGTTGTAGTTATAATGTATACTCAAATCCAGGAAAGATGTTTCTTAAAAGGTTTTGTTGTCGAATCGGGAAATCGCAAAACGTGTACCTATATATCGGCCTTAATTTGACATTTGTTAATCCAATGTAACCGTAGTTGTCTGCAATGATGGGAGTATTGATCCAATCAGGATGTGTCTCGGCACCAGAAAGGATTTAATCCATAGACTGGCGTGTTAAGCTTATTTGTGTATTAAAGGTGAATCCGCTTATTAAGATAGAGTTTCGGAGCTGCGTGGTTAGACATCATCTGTACTTCAGAGTACGAACCATAATTCATAAACTAAATGATCTCCAATCCAATATTATTTTCAGCGCACCAAATTTAGGGATTAGAAATGTTAAGGTTCCAAGGCAAGCTGGAATTATGCCGCATTGTTTTCGGGGAGGGTGAGGGAGGATAACGTTATCTCAACAGTCAGGGCCACGTGAAGACTCGACATCGGATGACGGGCCTCTCAATTGTCATTTTATAATGATATTCGCTATCAATATACCATTATAACAAATAAAACCAAAAATGTCCTCCCAACGCCTCGCCTCCCAGTTTAAGCTGAACGTCATGGCCTCTAGCCACAAAGTCACATTTTGCTTAAATTTTCACAAATCTTCCAATATGTTTTACTATGGCCTATTTCTAGGATGTACTTACCAAATGGTTGTCATGAGGACTTGTTCAATGAGTTCTTACGTGTTTCGTACATTGTCATAAATATCACCGACCTGTTTTAGATTACTAAATGTGACCATGAAATATGTATTGAATATAATATCACAAACGAAACAATAACGTTAGTTTCACCATACAGCAACTATGCTAATAGGTAAGATATTTAATTCTTTACGGCCCATCAACACAGACGAGGATTTAGTGCCGGTGAAATGTAGATATAACGTGTTTAGGGAAAAAGGCAAAACAATTACTATGGTTAATCTCTTTGAACAAACAAACAGTCTTTAGGTCGATTTGAATTGGAGGATTGATTTACTGTTTCGAAAAGATATTTTGGGTTTGGTATGCTAATAAAACAAACCTAATAAGTGTTACCGTAAACGGTATGTGAAACAGGGTATGCTTTGCAGCTGGTCCTCGCTTTATAATAAATAAGAATGAGTTATGTATGACTGACCAATCCGGATACGGTCAAGGACAACCTCGTCGCGGCAGATTCCGTTATAGCTTGGATACCATTCACCGATTTTAGGTTACACTGTAACAGAGGGTAACTAGTTGTGAACTTGCGATTCCAATTATTTTGCCAGTCCGACCTTACAAAATTTGTTATAAACGGTTTAAATATATAAAATGAAGTTTAAAATCAATAGGTGGTAGCACTAACGCCGCTTTGGCGGCACGATCTCCCTATTCATAACCTCGTATTCCATAGGAATTGTCTTCAAAGTTGTGTTCCAAAAGCTCTGGAGAACAAATAAGGATCGGAGTAGATGATTAACGTCGGTACGTCATTTTACTTCGTGGGTTAAACGGCAGGATTGGTAGCATGGGCTAACGCAGAAAATATCGATGCGTCATTTAGGAGCCGCCATATAACTGTGCCATATTTTACAAACATGTATACGGCCACCTAATGAACATCTTTCGAACCACCAGTATAACATTATTGAATATCCTATTATTTTAACTGTAGTTTTGAAAAGGATAAACGAAATGTGTATAAGGCAAAGTCGGATTTTATTGTTTCATGGAGTGAAAAATCAACCTTTTCCAACGAGGAACATCAATTGCTTCAAATGATTGAAAGGTGTCAACATTACTTCGAGCGTTTTCTAAGAGTGATGAAATGCAAATACCAAATGTCGACGTTTGAAAGACAACCAAACTAAGTTTTATAATATTTCTTTATTTTGTTAATGCCTTTAGCATATCATGAATCAAGATATGATGAATACGGTATACTGTCGAATTCGTTGTTAAATCTCATCATTTCATCAATACATTATAAATTTTATTTGAATCGACGTACTCTAATGTCTTATTAAGTTCACCTGCACTGGTTAATATGTAATTGTCTCCTTTTTATGTTTAAGGTTTGTAACCATTCACTTGAGAGAGCACACACAGCTTACCAATGAGTAGATGATGATGACGCCTATCAAGAAGTGGTTACAGTTCGGACCCTGCTTTGAATGTCTTTTGTATCGAACCTTGTTGTCACTGAAGGAATATCTGCGATAAGATATTTGTTTGTGTGATCTTTTGTGATAATGCCATTCCAACACAACAATGAACTTCTCTAATGAGTTGACTGAACACAGCACGTGATCTAGCGTTTTCCTCACTCAACAAAGCAATGACAACTGAGCAAAATTAAAATTGTTATACCTTTTGTCATATATTCAAATAAAATATTATGAACTTATGAAAAGCTTTATTTAATTTTGTGGGAAAACAGGGTCTTATGCTCAGGGAAAGATTACTAGAAACCACATGGGTTATGCAAAGTAGGTGAATATACCTATACAGCAACGTTCAAAAATTTGAAACAGCAAGTTGATACGAATAGAGAAGGATGGGGACAAAAAGCACTGGGAAAACATCACAATTATACACAAAACTAGAGGTCCAATCCGTTTTGCATTCTTAATGCTGTTTCCGAACGATTTTGTGACATTAGAAGTTAAAATATACAAAAACAATTATTACATTGCCGAGAGACAGAGCCAATATTTAGAAATAGTTTTAGTATAATATTTAATTGGAATATATTATTATTATTATTATTATTAAATGCTTAACGGCCCATTAACACAGGATAGGTCATTAGGGCCAACAAATGGTCGAAAAAAAAACAATGCAAAATAAAAACATCAAACAAACTTAAAGGTTAAAAGACAAAACATTTCCATCGTTGCTTAGTTATCCATGTAAGCTATACATGCCCTCTTGACCTCTTGTTTTCATATTCAATCGGTTGGTTTAAAGCTTTTAGATATTAGTTAGTGGCTTGCTTAACAGCCCAACGACGGTAAAGGCGAGTCTGACAACAATAATAATGGACACTTGCAAATGTTAAATACAAAGACAACATAAGGAAACTGAATGGTAAAAGGTTAAAAACTGCATATATACAACACTGTCAGATATTATAACAAGTGTTTTTAAAATTGAAATATTATAGTAAATACCTGTTTCACGTAGATGTACGAAATTCATTGAAAAGTTAATATTTCTAATGAAACAATGTTTGCATATCGGGCATATTATAATATTTGTCTCGAATCTGTCTGCAATCGGCACACTCGATCAATATAAGGCAGTCATACATGCATGTTCGTCACATAAATGTCGAAAGGGCTCGTCCTCTCCCTAACGCAAATACATACGAATATGATATATACAGGTGTGTGATAGCACAACACACCAAACTTACCGTGCACACATCGTGGATACAATGTATACGTCTGCACATAGCGCGCAAAACTGTGTGATTTAAGAATCGTTCGTCCCGTTGTGCGCACATATGTGCGATATAACAAGATCGGTTGATCGATGTTGCGGAATGAAAAAAGGCCGAGTGAAACAAAACGTATTTAATAACTGATTGGTATATTTGTCACTTTTTAATTCTTCAATGCATGTTATACATCATAACAATGACAGTAAACTGTCAATAAATGTGTTCTACTGTCAGGTACAGTATTAGGACATGTTCTCATACGCAATGGTGTGATCGGCGATTAGACGTGAACGGTGATTTGACAGTTATATAAACAAAATAGACCTTACAATTAGTAAAAACGTCTGTCACGTGTGTGGAAATTTCACATACAATTTACTTCATGGTTGACTAAATAAAGACATGTGCCAGTTGCTCCGTTACTGGTTAATTAAAGGTAATTTGTATGAAGGGTTACAGACAAGGCTATATTGATTACAATGTATCTGCGAGTATCAAACGGTTTATCAAACACGTTTCGATGAAGTTCGTTTGAAAACAATTAACATACATGTACTTGTTATATCGATTACTGTTAGATACACTATAAATAGATAACCATGTAAACTTGGGTTAAATATCGAACCACATAAATCATGAAAGATATAAGTTTTAACACGACATTTTATTAATTGACAGGCTATTCCGTTATGTATGTACTGCATCGACCACGATACCTACACTGTATAGCACAGTTTTGTGCACATCGTACGTTCATGCGATCCCACAACTCTATATGACACGTGTTAAGTTGTTAGCGGATGACCTCTCTACGGTATCTTGACTTTAATTGCCGAACAATATAAGAACAAAGCTGAACGACTACCTACATGTAGCCAATGTCAGTACAATGATACCGGGTTAAGTTGTTTCCAAGTTATGACATTTAAGTGAGATGACATTTTACATGTAGTGCATCATTCGTGAACACCGTCTTCAAATAAAAATTAGATGTTATGAAGACTAAAAAATACACAAACAAAAAGTGTCCACTTGCACATAAACTAATCGGTCAAAATATTATTAGCACATGTAATGATCCAGTCCTTTATCAGTATAATATTACCGGATGGTGTTTCAAACCGTCGTGTCCACGCTATGGCATTTCTACCGGATGGCACTTTAATTGGCCTATCATTCGTTGTCTTCATACAACCTTTACTGTTGCGTGGATTGTAAAAACTCGAACAAAACTAGATCAAGATTCAGAATATTGTAATCTTTCTTCATCTGCAAGTGCTGTCATTTGTGGTTGAATTCAAGACTAAGCAACATATACACTACGGGATAAATAGGTTTAAGCTAGTAACCACGCCATAGACGTGGCAGACTGTCCTCTCCTAATTTGGTGAAATCAGCGAGGCTAATGCTCTGTTAAGTAAAACTGTCAATTTTTATTGGCCTAACTAGATGTGACAAAAGAGGGTACAAGTGAATCGATTCAGCAATGCGATACAGTCCATATACATTTTTGTATGATTTAAAGGTCTATGGTCAATGTATCACTATCTGTTTTTGAGTGTTTGGTTTGGTTTAGTATTGTTTAACGTCCTAACAACAGCTATGGTAATTTAAGGACGGTCTCCCCTGTGTGCAAGATGCATGCGCGTAGTGTATTCGTGTGTGTTTTGGGAGGCTGCGATATGTTCGTGTTTGCGATAACGCGGAACTGATGCCGACTTTATAGTGCTACCTCACTGACGGAAATTGCTCAATATGTTAAATAAACACTTGTATTCAGTCAGTTATGTATACGCCTATATATATATACATATTCTGGTAATATATAAGCACAACGCCATTTTGTGGTTTCTTTGCACACAATGAAGTAAACAACATAAACTTTTCTTTCAAACAATTAAGGATAAAACAAGTTCCGTAACGAGCAAGTTCTGGCACACAAAAACAAATAAATAATAAAAGATCGTTTATAACAAAAATAAAGCATCCGAAACGTGCACGATATCAATTGATCTCCTTTGCTGCTGAAAAAAACCACTATTCCAAATGCATTTTTAACTATTTTCGATAATTTTCTGATTCCAAAATATAAGTCAGAATGTATACGGAAGTGATAATGACAGTTTGGATAAAAATATATAAACCTTGTATCCAGCTCTCCATGATTATGCTCAGCTTCACGATTGATAAATCAAAGTAAACAGTGATCTTTAACTGCAAAATTTCATTAATGTAGCAAGAGGCTGCCCTAGGTAATTACAGTTTTTGATTTGAACTGCGACAAATTTATGTCATTAAACGATCTTGATAACAGCAATACTGTCCAATATGTCCTTTTCGCCAAGATGAAACAGACGGAATCCACTACGGACAGGCAAAGATCAATACGCATCCAAAGTAAATAGTTTAAGGGATGTAGCGTGTCAGGGAAGTTCACCTTTCGATCGATTGGTTTAGTATGGCTTCATCAGGTTTAACGTCTTATCAACAGCTAATGTCATTAAATGACGTGCTTCCGTGTGTGTAATATATGTGTGCTGGATACAGGGTATGATGGTGTAATTGCCTAATTGCGAAAGCGCATTTCTGACTTTTAAGTGCTCTTACTGAAACACCATGCCATAGTCAGCCATCACAGCATTCCGCTGGTCACATTATACTGACAATTGGTGAACTAGTTGTTGCCATTACCTAAAACGCTGAACGTTAAGCATAAAAAAGCTGGGAATCATGACTTATCCCCTTGTCTACCCAAATAGGATGAACGCTCAATACTAAGGCCAAAAGTGAGCGAGGATCTAGAAAACAAAGCTTGTACAATTACCCCCAAAACAATTTTATTCGGTAATATATTTTATATTCGTCCTACGCCGAATAGTTTTTTGATCCGATGATTCTTCAGGGGGCCCAACGTAGTCGCCTCCTTTGATATATGCAGACCAAGCGTCAATCTAGGGGGTCGATTACACAGACATTTCTTTTGTCAAAATGTTGAAAAAAAACTAACATGACAGCTACGTAATTGATCATGTTATAAACAACAACTGTTGTTTAATAACACTCAGAATGAGAAAGTTTTTAAATGTTTCATACTGAGTCAGGTGCTCTGCCATGCATCTCGCTCTATTGGTCCCCAGCGAAGTGACGGCAAAACTTCGTTCTTCTTGGCTAAATCTAATCCAAATCTCCCAGGTGTAAGTCATATTTGCAGATGCTTGAACCAGTTCATCATAAGGAAATTCGTCTCGCTTTAGGTGCTTTTCGCACATCACCAGCCGCAAGCCTCTGCATCGAAGCAAATGAACCGTCACTTAGTGATAGAAGAACAAAATTATGTCTACAGTTTGCTTACCGGTTAAAATAAAATCCAGAAAACCCAGTTTTCCAATCAGTATTTTATCCAAAATATACACAGCTTTTCGAACGAAATGAGAAATTGATCATTAACCGAAATTGCTATAATACTAGATAATCCACCATGGACAATACGACTGCCTGAAGTAAATCAAGAATTACGCATTAATGAAAAATCTCGACTCTCCCGGTTCAATACAAAAGCGCTTTTTCCGAGTTCATCTCGGGATTTCCTTCACATAAACTTGTATATACGGACGGCTCTAAATTCGAAGAAAACGTTGCAGCAGCATGTGTTGTTGGCAACGTAAATTTTTCCTGCCGATTACCGAATAATGCATCTATTTTTACAGCTGAAGCTACTGGTGATGGTCTGGCTTTGGATGAAATTGAAAATAATAAAATTAACAAAGCAATAATTTGTTCCGACTCTTTGTCACTATTACAAAGTATTAAAAATCGGAATTTGAACAACATTCTTATACAAAACATCGCCCTTCGTATTAACAGAATTTCATAATTTTGCCACCTGATCTTGATTTGGATACCAGGTCATGTCGGAATAAACGGAAATGGGAAGGTAGATAAAGCTGCTAAAGCAGCCCTTAACCTACAACCAAAAGATATTAAACTGCCTTTTTCTGATTTTAAACCTTGTATAACAAATTTTATTAAAACGAATTGGCAAAATAAATAGTCTGAAGAAATAAACAGCAAGTTATTTGAAATTCAACCTAATGTGGGTTCATGTGCAACAAGTAGAGCAGACCGCAGAGAGGAAATTGTCCTCTCGCGACTGCGCATAGGCCATACCTACATCACACATGGCTACCTTTTGCGTAAGGAAGACCAGCCTTATTGTTATTGCCAATTTGTTCGATATTCATGTCTTTCTTTAATTCTTTACATATTTTAAGCTATTAAATTTTGGTTTGATGTGTTTATTGTCGCGAATGTCTCTTTTTACAGTGTTGTTGGCCCTAAATGACTCACATTGTCGATGAGCCGTTAAACAAAACAAACACAAACCATCTTAGTAGTAAGCCCTCATAATCAACTGTATTTATTTTACCTCGATTACCGTGTACCGTACCATATTTAGGTACACATGATGTCATGTCTATGGAATAATTTACATCAAATAACATAGTTATTAAAAACCTAAATTTACCAACATATTTACTGCATATAGCAGACAAACTGACACTACATGTGGCACTGGAGATGAAAACAATCACCACGTTAGGATGTTTGTCTGGGTGTAACGTCTTTGAGCTAACAGCATGAAGACTGGTTTCCTGGGAGATTAGTATGCCAGTGTAAGATTTACTCATTTGACTAGACACAATTCGCGGTGTCCAACATAATAGTGACGTAATGATTTTAGCGTTCACTGACAAGCTATCATCAGTCAGTAAAGGTCCAGACAGACGTTACAGATATAATCAGGATGTGATGAGGTAGAGTAGTGTCGATAACATTATCCGCTTGTTTATCGGTGAGACAATCAAGCAGAGATGAGACGAGGTATTGACAATCACACAGTACCGTATTGCCTTTAGCTTAAATACACTTGTCCAGTTGAATACTACTCACGGGCGCAAAAAGCCTATACAAAAAATACCAACAACAAGAAAACACTGCATGAAAGTAAAAGACTAGGTCGTTATCAAAACCTAATCATAAAGAAAACATCGGAAATATTCTAAGGTTTTCATTTTAAGTTCTTTCGTATGTGTCGACCTGGGGACAGAACTAATTACCTTTATCACTTGGGCGTTACATTATATATTCTTTTTAATAAATCAGTGGAATCCGGTCAATTACCAAAAGTCTGGGGAAATGCCAATGTCACAGTTGTATACAAGGGCAAAGGTGAGAGAAGTGACCCATCAAACTACAGACCTGTTTATATAACTCCTCTGTTTAGTAAAATGCTTGAAAGAATTATGTTCAAATATTTGTTTAATTATCTTTCAAGAAATCATATAATTTCTAAGAACCAATCTGGATTCCTCCCCAAAGATTCTACAGGTAATCAGCTATGAGATATATATGATTCAATTCTCAAGCAACTTAATAGAAGAATAGAGGCCACAATTGTGTGTTGTGATATTAGTAAAACCTTTGATAGGGTCTGGCATGATGGACTTGTGTACAAATCAAAACAATATGGCACTGAAGACAATTTTCTTAATTGGCTTTCTAATTATTTAACTGAAAGACAGCAAAGAGTAATAATAATTGATAGGTTCAAGTCTTCTTGGCGTACACTTGCAGCCGGTGTCCCACAGGGCTCGGTCCTCGGGCCATATTTATTTCTCTTATATATAAATGACCTAGAAAATGAAATTGAGTCAAATGTGAATTTTTTTGCAGATGATACCTCACTATTTGCACCTGTAGAAAATGATAACAATGCTGCTGCTGAAACTTTAAACCATGATCTCCATAGAATATCTATCTGGGCTCATAGATGGGGTATATTATTTAATCCTAGTAAAACAGAAGCTCTTCTTATATCAAATAAATCAAATGCAGATGAAATGAATCCTGATCTCACATTTCTTAACAATTCTGTGGTAAATGTCAAAAAGCATAAACATCTGGGTATTGTTTTTAACAGCCATGGTTTGTGGTCCGATCACATCAATTTCATATATAATAATACATGTAATAAGATGCATATATTTAGGTCACTCAAACACAAACTTGATGGGAAATCTCTAGAAATGATATACAAGTCATGTATTCGTCCAGATCTTGAGTATGCTACATATGTAGTGTTGTATGGAATAATTGTAATCAAACTGAATCAGATCTTCCTGAATCTATCCAGCTAGATGCTGCTAGAATAGTAACTGGTCTCCGAAGAGGTAGTATTTTTTTTTAAATAATTAACCATGTTAGTCCAAAATATCTTTTTGAAATTGTTGAACCTTAAATTGTTGAACCTTATATAGTCAGAAACGAAGCTATCACCTATCATGTCCGACATCAACGTATATTTGAACCACCAATTTGTAGATCTAATACATATTTTAATAGTTTCTTTCCTAGCATAATGTCTTGTTGGAATAGACCTGAATGTAATTATTATAATCTATGATCTATTAGTGAACTCAAAAAACAACTTGTTCATCATGCCATAGTACATATATCTTCATTGAAATAATGAATGTAGATATATGTACTAAGTTTTTTTAAATATGAAGGGACTAGATCTTTTAACATAATATTGTGTCAACTTCGAAATCGTGCAAGTCAGTTGAACTCTGATCTCTTTAGAGACCATCTTAATGATAATCCCTCCTGTATATGTGGTTACAATAATGAAGATGTGAGTCACTTCTTTCTGCATTACCCTAGATATATGACTCAAAGACAAAATATGTTCATATCTCTGTCTCATTTACAGCTTGACACACATTGAAATTTACACTTAAACTTGGACATAAACATTTATGAACATCTAGTGTTTAATATCAATATTTTGACTAAAGGAAGTAGTTCCTTTAGTGAAGATCTTAACTTTGCTATTCGTGTTTGTGTTCAGAGATATATAGAATCAACCAACAGAGTTTGAATGTTATGTATGCATGTATATATGTATGTATGTATATGTGTATGTATGCACGCATGCATGTATGTATGTGTGCATGCATGGATGCATGAATGTATGTATGTATGTATATATGTATGTATGTGCGTGTATGCATGTACATGTATGTATGAGTGTATGTATATTTGTACATGTATGTATGCATGAATGTGTGTATGTATGGTGTCTCCTATCATCATTGGTACTGATCTAATTCTTATGTTCCTAAAGCATGTATGTACATATTCATAGTTCATTATATTGCTATTGTTTGAGATGGTCTGTGCGGCATTTGCAAGCCAAGAGACGGGATATCGGAGAATATCCGTACAGCGCGAAATGTAAAACCTTAAATACTCTATCACATTGGCGATATTCGGACACGTTGCATTGTAAATAATAAAAGTAATAAGAAGGTTTCATTAAAACAAATATGTGCGAGCAGATATCATTTCCAACACTCAATGAACGTACCACCCCCGCCCGGTAAACTATGTGTAAAAGAAGTAAGTAAGCCTTGTGTGACATGTCGAGGACGAATTGGCTTTGTCGAGTGAAGGTCTAAACGTTACCAAGGACATCAACAGTTAACCGACACAACATGACCTTCAGCTGCAATGTCTAGAAACCATGGCATCAACCGTGACAACGGTTATAGCCTCGTGTTGGGTTTAAAATATGTACACTGAACTACATCACACCAGAGAAATCTGCTAGTGTTTTTGCCATAAAATAAACAAGACATGACTGTGTTGTAATAGAGCATGTATTCAAATTTACTAAAACACCAAAAACATTTTCCAGATCAAAATTGAAGTATGATATTTAATGCAAAATAGGTTGAAATAGATATAAAATAATTCGCCACAAAAAAATGATAAAGATTTTAATCTCAACCAAGTTGGCCAACCGAAAACCATGACAACGGTTTGATGGTAAAATGAAAACAAGTAAACACATGATACACGTTCCGGAGTGGGAACGCCCAGCCTGCTACAAGCTAGATTATCTAGGTCACGATTCTTTGAAGGTTCTGAAGCAGTCACGAAAAGACATAACAATTTGCATTCACATTTATTTTCAATGTTTATATTATGGTACAATCTATAACTCGAAAATGTTGGTTCATGTACAAACTAAGATCAGGCAAAATCAGCCTTTGTAAATTAATTTTGTACAACATTTTCATACCCTTGTTATATATATATATATTATAATATATAAGAAGTAATATAGACGGTAAAATCCCATATAACACTGGATGTTAAAATAGTATATGGGGCAAAGAAGTACTTCCAACAGTGTGGACAGGTTTAGGTTGTCCACACTAAACTTGTCCACACTGTTGGAATTACTTCTTTGCCCCATATATATTATAATGAATGCATACATATTGGGTTTTTTTTAGATGAAAAATCTTGAACACAATTTGTAAAGTTAACATTCATCGACATTTCAGATTAATGTTTGTAACAAATAGGATTCAACGGTATCCAGGGAAAGGTGGTCGGGCTGAAGGTCACGTACGTTTTCACGTCGATCGGGAAAGCAAACCCTTGCCAGATAATATAATATTATGACGTCACATCATATCACGGAGAAAATAGATTAAAAATCAACTAGTACAGTATTCAACTGAAATATTGCAGAATATCAATTTCTTCTAAATTTGATGTTGTGAATGATTTTCTCTGAAAAGATGCTTATTTGTAGCTGAAATAATCCAAAAAGATATTAGTTAAACTTTTAACTTAAATTTAAAATTTAGAACGTTGAAAATACTGTTCCAAAAGTATGGAATCACCTAAAATTCGTTTCCATGCATACTGGATTGATGACACGTGTCACGAATCGCAAGAGGCTCGCTAGAATGAAAATTCCCGGGCTCATTTCATTAATATAAAATTAAATGTAAACGCGTGTAGTATCTGATATATAGCCCATGTTTATTCTGTTCTATTTCACGTGGGATGAACAAATGTAGTACACTGCTTATACATTTTTGAAAGTGATGTTGACCGAGCTGTTATAAACATATTTGTTATAGTACAACATTAGACTTAACCGTTCTGAAATATCTTTATTAAATACACGCTATATCTCTATACTCACTTACAAACCTTTACCAGGTACAGGACGTTTTTACATGTATGTCCTGGTTCTTTGTTTGCCCGCGCTTGAACGCTTTATTTATTGGGTCAACTGCAGTGTACGGAGAGTGTTTGTTTTGGTCAAAATTTCTTCCTTTTTGACAGTTAGGCACGAAGAGATTCAGTCTAGGTAAATATGTTGTGAGCAATAACTGCCCTTGAATTCGCGATCTACAATATTTATATAATGATTTATTATATCTCTAGCAAAAATCCTGTAATCTGATTTGTCGAGGCAAATTGTTTATTTCATAATGTCACACTCGCTTAAACAAAAAAAGTCAATAAAAAGGTGCTTCCCAACGCCCTAGCAACGGGCGACAGTGTGGCTTGACAGTGCAAAAAAGTGACCGCGCATGGAGATGTGCGTACAGTTCGTTTCAAGTACCATGTGACTAGTACCACGATGTAACGCTGAGATAAGTGGGATTTCAGAGCGCTTCATTCACGTGGGAGTCGGGATAAACAATCGGCCGTCTGCTAGTCTGCTAGGCCTACTTCAAGTAAAAAACGACAAGATTTGCTGATGTCAAGTTGGGTGATATGGATAAGCTGTTGACTGATACGGACTCTAAAAGCACGCAACCGGTACCGTCAAACGAACGTGTACAAGCAGTTGTGATTGATATTTCGCAGTTTTAAAAACACGACCTTTTACTGTTAAAGCTTATCTTATTCAATTCTACGAATTTGGTCAAATCCTATGAGCCGTTCAGGCCCTTCGGGGCAGCTAAGCTAAAGGTCATTTTCAAGTGTGTGAGTGATTTGCACTTTGGATGGGATGTGTAAGTGTTTGGGATAAGGATATACATGTGTGAGAGGGCAGCAAGGTCAATTATGTTGATTGCTATCATTAATCTGTATTTGTCAGTAATAGTTAATCATCCGTACCATATCACTTTACTCTTATCAATAGTTACATGTAATCATTTAACACTTCATGTATCCTGTTCAAACGTAACATCATCTTCCGGTTCACGGATAAGCACCTAAAGCCGTGTATGTCCCTATACAGTGTTTCATTCCAGCACATCCGAGTTTGAAGACTTTAAAATTGAGCCAGTTTACCCACGTGTGGCCCGTCCTTTCGGTCATAAATGTTGATCAAGAGACAGCTGCTCGAGCATTTATTGACAAATAATCAACTTTCTAAAGTATCTTTGTAAATCATATTTGGAATGAAATACAAGTAACTTTGGCCAGGATCTTGCTTTCTCATAACCATTTAATTGCCCTATTTCATAAGTATTCCAACAAAGTTTGAAATATTTTCTGTAGAAAATAAAAAAAAAATATACCCAGGAGTATTAGTTATCGATAAACACTATATTTACTAAACCTCCTCCCCAAAGGAGAAAGGAGGACCAAGCGTAACAACATTTACAGTTGAGATAAAGTGATCAAAGCTCAGAAGGCCTTTTACAAGTCTCTGAATACAACATATTCAAATATATCTTATACAACAATAAAAGTTTCAGCAGCAGTAAAAATGCATATCAACACAAGATAACTAATTTATATACAGATTCCTGATAAATTGCTTATATTAAAATGTGTAGATGATAATATCGAAAAATAATCTGCTGATTCTCACAGGTACATGTAAGAAAGGGTTAATGTATTGGTTTGATAAATGAACGACTAAATGTTACCAGGGACACATATAACAGTATCAATGTCTTTGCCATTACACAATTGAACTTTCTCCCTCTTACGCTAACCATAAAATATTTCTCTTGCGTGTAAAAAGTTATTATATTTTATTATTATTTTACGAAATTCGGATACGTCTGCTCAATATAATAAATACACTCTCCAAACAAATTGAATATTTTAAAGAAGAAATCAATTATGACAGTTTTATGTTTAAATAATTACAGAAATAAAAATCACTAACTTTCGTCTGTGAATCCTTAGTAATACAGTTACACTTACAGATAAGCTTCAATGTTAATTTGGACAGCTTAGCCTTACACGTGTGGTGGATTGGACTGGGTCGATCGTGGGCCATCTGAATACAAGTTGTGATAACTAATAACCTCTATATGTACATTAATATAACAGACATTTGATGATAAGATAAGGCGAGCAACTGGTATGGGCCTTTGCGTAAAACACGAAATCCAAAGCCTGCATTTGTATCGCATCAAATAACATACTGGGTTGAATTTGCTTGGTGTCCGTTTATTTATACATCTATGGTTCCATTGTAATTCTTCATCGTTTTGTATAACACTGGTACTCCTTTATCATGTTGTAACAACACTGGTACTGGTCTTACTTTGTTAATTCATGTATACATCTGTAGTGTCCAGGTACTCCTTTATCATGTTGTAACAACACTGGAACCGATCTAACTGTGTTAGTTCATATACGTCTGTGGTTCCATTGTAATTCTTCATCGTTTCGTATAACACTGGTACTCCTTTACCATGTTGTAACAACACTGGTACCGGTCTAACTGTGTTAGTTCATATATTTCAAATTTCAAATTCTTTATTTCATCTTGAGCATATACATCTCATCGATTCAAAGGAAAATTTCATAATGTACATTCAAAATC
>JAUMHH010175629.1:0-15610 GCA_032359455.1 Chlamys rubida
TGACAGTGGAGCAGTGCAATCTCCAACGTTACAGTTATGACGTCATAAGAGAAGTGACGTCACAATGGCCCAATGTAGGTTATACGGAAATAACCTACATTGGGCGCCGTAGAAACATATAGGCTATGTGCAGTGGAAATGTAAATATTGACCGTTAGACTCCTTAATCACTCGGTCACCGCGACCATTACATACGATCTAAACAGTCAATGTATTTCTTGTCACATTCGTATCAAACACACCACATGTTTATATAAATAAACGCGAACTGCCTGTTAAAACCTTAATGTAATATTTTACAATAATTTTACAGATCGATATGTCGGATATGACTTCTAAATACACGTCTTTTTTAATTGTACATCTTTTTTGCTTGCTGAAAGGACAAGGGGTGTTTAAAATTTTAATTAGTTGTCGTAATACGCTGAATGATCATCAATATATGCTGTTTTTAATGAGAATAGGATGTTACAAATATCGATTTTGAAATTCGTCTTTCAAAAACATAAAAATAGTTCATTAAAATCTGAATGTTTATACACTCTCAGCTTCATGTATCCGGAACCCATCAACATTACAATCTAGGCCTCATTTGTGGTTACTCTATCCGCGTGGCGCTAGTATAGGTCAGTACGCTGACAGTTAACAGCCGCGCAGCCATCTCATTCCGATCTCAATGAGGTGCTTAGGCTATTTCTCAATATAAATTTCTGGACTTGATTGCTCTACGGAATCTCTAATATAATTATATTAAGCGTCTAAGGAACATTGAAACGTCTAGAGGACTTGGAAGTGTCAAGAGACGAATTCCCTCTGGGGACAATGACTTTCAAGTGTTAGAAGCGCAGTCCCTATGGGAAGTGTAAAACACTCTGGAACCTCGATACGACCTAACGTCCTTTCTTCAAATCATCGTATGGCCGCCATACTCCACGGCAAAAACCAGCTTTCAATTGGAGGCATGAACGGAAGTCGTCAAACAGCAGACGACAAATTAGGTGGTGGATTTGACAGATCTGCCAAGAGTGATAGCTCTTAATGAAATGGCGGGAACATTTGGCGGGAAACTGTCGATTGACTTTGACAATGATGCGTCAAATTTGCCAGGACATTATATAATGCTACACGGAGGAAATCGTCTACTTGTTAATATGATATGGCTGGAATTTATTAAACAAGTTAAACGTCTTTATACAACACCCAAGACTTCACTTAACGTTGTGTTTTATGTAAAACTTGACCATGATGGTGTCGGTGCACAGTAATTGCATGCAGATGTCGACTATGGAAGATCCGGTGTGTACTAAATAAAACGACATGCATCATTTTACGCTGTTTGTTCCCTCCGTACCATGCTATGAGTCGCTATCAAATACGTGTGATGAATCACCGGCGTATAACCTATGATGCACTTACTGTTTTTCCCCCCGAGTAGTTTTCCTTGTTATACTTCACAAATCAGGTGCTGAAGGTAAACCGTCATTTACGTTGATTGTGAGACAGATATATTCGTCCTTAAGCGCAACGTTATAAACAAATGAAAGGGATAGCTTTTCATTGACAGTAACTATAAACAATAGTGTGTGGTCGGGTGACGCAGTGGGTAGCGCACTCGCCCTTCAGCAAGACGGCAGGGGTTCGATTCCCTGATCGGACATTAAAGGGTATGGGGTCACTTGCCGTACCACGTATGTTTTCACCGGTTTTCTACCCACATTAAGACCCGATACACGCTACCACCTGAGCTAACAAGAAAAACTGTTTCAGAATTGTTGTAAAATAACTAAAGTTTATGTAATTTAATTAACAAAGAGAAAATAAGATGATAAAAACGAATCTAATTACAACCGTATCAAATGCAATGAACATCAGGTTTACTTCCAATCTCAGGTACATATAACTCTCACTTGGACATATAGTGAGCGTATCTGGATATGTAATAATGTTAGTAATCGAATTTTGCAATTTATTTATTTTTTCACTTTATATTATCCTGGATATACCAATAGCCCCATTCAGTATTCTGATGTCATACACAGCAATAGCGACTCCTAGAAATTCCACTAAGACTCCTCGTAGACGATAGTACACGGTGGTAGTACCATTAACCAACATTGTATGCATAAGTTCGATGATAAATCTCGAAAGTGTCTGTAATATTGTTGTGTGTTTGTTTAAAATATCATAAAAAGCCCGCTCTTGTGAATTTTTTTAGGAAATATTTTGTCGCTTTGGCCGTTTCATTACATAGCCTGCAGAGGGCGTTTTTCAATCTAGAAAACATAAAGCTCGCGAGCAACACGAAATACATTTTACGGTAACTAGTGATTACCTGTTCAATGCTATGTGTGAGAATTGTGAAACAAAATTGTTGATTTTGTGTGCAAAAATATAATTTATCACTGAATATATTTGTAAGCATCGGATAATTACTGGATTACGTCATTTAGAAAGACAGGAGCTGTTAAAAGTGCCATGGAGTGTCTTATACAGTGTAGCAAGTTCGTCTATTTACAAATGATTTCATTGGGGCTATTCCCGAAATGCTGCACTTTTTCATGTACACCGTATAACCTAAAATAACAGACAGCACAAGAAAGGGACGACGTCGTAAACTGCAATGTTTGGCGCGGATTTTGTCGTTTTAACTTCTGATTGGTTGAAGTTGCTTGGGGGGTTGAGAGAGCATAAAAGAAGCTATTGTATCTACAGATTGCCCCTGAATATGAAATGTCAACATTGAATATCCACCCAGATTGCTCCGGTCAGTGCAAATAGGTTTCACATAATGATGAGTAACAGAATCGAAAACGCCTGCTTTTTAAAAAAAAAAAATCTAAACTGACAATTTGTAGAAAACAACCTATTCTATTGCTTGACATAATACACTATTTGGTAAGTGAACTTTTGTTTCCCGTGGTCATTCACTAAAACTAAACATGTTTGAGTGTCATTGCGGTTGCACCTCTATTGACTGACAGTTAGTAATAGAAACCGAATGCCAAAAATGATAACACCCCGTCATACAACTGTTTCGTCCTCCTAGGGTTAGGGTCAGGGTTAGGGTTAGTGATGTTATTTATGAAAAAAAAGCATTAAGAAACCCAAATTAGACTAAACTGCTGTTAAAACGGAAGGGGAGATGCCCACAACCAATTGATTAATGGATTTAAAACTTTAGAGGAGTACGGGATTATTTCAATTTAATGATTAGTGCAGTGTGTATAAAATAAACTGTATCTATCGAGGTTACGGCAAACCCCGAGGACTTCATAGTGAACGAATTTCGGAACAATAAAGGAACAGACATTTATCAAAAAGAGTAGAGCAAAAAACCGTCGGAGATTTTATACACATGCAGGCAATATTTATTCAGAATACAGTTCCGTCGCTGTAATAAATTATCGCCGTTGCAAAGGCAGATATAAGGGATTCAAGGACACATGCAATTCCATTATTGAATGATATTGTGACATGTAATCTCAAATATTATTGTCTTCGAAAGCTAAAAGACTTGGATGAAGGACGACGCAGATAAAATGCCCCACGTTTGACAGGATCAGGAATCCGTTGGTTGACTGTCTGACATCCCGCAAATATCATCATTTGACGGAAGTGTTTTTAATTTCGTTCACGGCGATTTAAATTTAGATTGTGTTAAGAAGGGCTACAGAACGCGGTCCCGTGTCAATATACAGAGTGTGATGTCAGTATAAATCTGTCTACAATCCGTGCAAGTACTCGCGTGAAACCGTGACCTGTTACATCGGTCTCAAGGTAAAGTTAACGGAAATCATTTACTGGATTCAAATACGTTGCAGACATGGTAAGATTGTAGAATGATATTTCTGGCTTTGTCCTTGGATGGTCGACGCAATGGTGCCGCGGTCATATGTGAAATTGTGCGATCAAACGAAGCGATGTGTTATCATTGATGCAACGGCGGAGCTGTCATTATCACTGCAAATGGTTTTTGTAAATGTATTATTTTTTCTTCGTAAATTTTTTCACATTTTGTGTTTAGCAGAGTGTTCCTGTCATTCTATCGAACCTACAAAGATCTGATGTGATACATTCACAATGAAATACGACCTATTCTAGTATACGATAATGTAAGGAGCTTGATAGCGCGAGCGAGCTGGTGACTGGTGTCGTCTGCACCGCCGGCACGCCTTTCCGTTATACATGCACACACAGAGATCGGCTGTGACTTACACTTGCAGATTTAAGTGTAATTCAAATAAAAATATAATTATGTAAGAACAAAGATGATAGGTGAAAATGAAAAATTAAATGAAATCGAAAAAAAAGACAGAAAACGGATTACAGAACAAAACATGCCACATGGCGACAAAGTCGGTTTTAAGATAAGATTTAGAGACTAGTTAACGTTTAATCTTCATCACATTGTAAAATACAAATGCAGTTTCTACGTAAATTACCTAGACGTTAAGCTACTCAAAGGGGATACACACATCTCCGGGAATCTCACAACGTTACCTTTGACCTTTTACAGCGGTTTTCTACGTGAGCTACGACAGCTCGGAGAAGCCACCATTAAACCCGTATAATCGACAAGGAAGAAAGCTAAGCCACTTCTCCAATGCTGTCTGAAAAGCATGTTCCCTTCAAATATTGTGAGGCTCGTATGATTCCCGCGACATATCACAGACTTCCTCGATAATTCTCCGAGTAATTATATCCGAATTAGACACTAAATATGGAAAAATATTGCTGCGAATATGGCAAGGGGTATTCAATTATTAATTTGCGTACCAAATTATGGACGGATGGGCGGCAGACAACGATTGAATGTACGGATTACAAAATGCTACAAGAATCAATCAACCTCACCTGTCTGGCACAGGGTATACGAGCGACTTTTCCCGCCTGCTGGCCGACTTTATAATAAGTTCGTAACTGATAGCATGTACAGACTGCCAGCAATGAGAAGCAGACGACATGTCAACGTAATCCACCAAAATTTATAGAACGTTTAGACATACACAATGTAAAATTAATAGCGTAGTCTGTGTCAACACACGGGTAAGTGGAGAGGTTAGTTGTTAAAAGACCTCATTCGAGGTCGTTGAATGGTAAGTTTTAATAGGTGACATATGTAGATTTCTATGATAGCCATTGCAAAATACTGGTTAAGAGAAAAAATCAATGCGTTTTTTATGAAGTTTTGAAACACGTTTTTATTTTTGCCACGTAGTACGTTTGTATATTATTTGTAAGCTATATTTCTACTGCTATAGTTTATATTACAGTACTATCATAAATGTTTCCCATGTTTTTAAATGTCATTTATGATGTCCGTTTCAATCAAAGCATTGCTTAAGGATCCCTGTCCCACTTAACTGTGGTTTTTCCGAGTAGCCTCCCCTTAATTATATTCCGGATATAACTTCAGCACAGTTTTGCCAGGGCACTTTGTTGACCAGGTAGCATAGACGATTAAAGTTATAGTATTACAATTCAAAGTCCAGGGTGCGAATCCCGGTCTGAATTGTTGCATTCAGAACACTGTTGTTACTTAAATTGATTATTTCATCTTCAATACTTTTCAATAAAAGTTACGCGATCTATAGTTATTTTTTGAGGATGTTTTTCTGAAAGCTATAATCATCCCGAAGAAAATATACAAATTCGATTTTTAAAAGTTTGATTGCATATTTTCAATTTTAAGCAGTGGTACGGGACTCCTTAAGCTTTTCTTACATGCAGAAGGTGGGATGGATGATTATATAGAAATACAATTGTAATTGTCGATGAGGTTGCGAGGCAAATACACACATATATTGACACGACATTGTCACATATTGAAACTAAAAGTTGATTTCAGACTCTAGACTAAAACACGACACAGTAAAAACTGTAACACATATACAAATGTTCGATTTTAAGGCTTAGACATCACGAAAGCATGCATTGGATTTGAGTATTGCAATATCATTTAGTAATTTCTCACGTCAGTTATCCCAAAATAACATTTTATTTTGCGCTTAAATTGTTGTCAAGCAATACAAACCCAAAGGTTAAGTAAAAAGTCTGATTAATACGTTTCACAATATACAACTGATATGACTAAATTGGTTGATGTATGTGAAGATGCCTCTTTGGACCGGAGTGTAAGCGATTATGCTTTTTTGCTTTTGAGTGTTTATGATAATTCTAGTTTGTACCTGAGTGTTTGTGATGCTGCCTCTTTGAACAGTACCTGAGTGTTTGTGATGGTGCTAGTTTGTACCTGAGTGTTTGTGATGGTGTCTCTCTGTACAGTACCTGGGTGTTTGTGATGGTGTCTCTCTGTGCAGTACCTGGGTGTTTGTGATGGTGTCTCTCTGTACAGTACCTGGGTGTTTGTGATGGTGCTAGTTTGTTTTTGAGTGTTTGTAATGGTGCTAGTTTGTACCTGTGTGTTTGTGATGGTGCTAGTTTGTAACAGAGTGTTTGTGATGGTGCTAGTTTGTTTTTGAGTGTTTGTGATGGTGCTAGTTTGTTTTTGAGTGTTTGGTGATGGTAGTAGTTTATACCAGAGTGTTTGTGATGTTGTTGCCTCTTTTTACAGTACCTGAGTGTTTGTGATGGTGCTAGTTTGTACCTGTGTGTTTGTGATGGTGGTACATGTAGTTTATAACCGAGTGTTTGTGATGTTGCCTCTTTTTACAGTACCTGAGTGTTTGTGATGGTGCTAGTTTGTACCTGTGTGTTTGTGATGGTGTATCTCTGTACAGTACCTGAGTGTTTGTGATGGTGTATCTCTGTGCAGTACCTGAGTGTTTGTGATGGTGTATCTCTGTACAGTACCTGAGTGTTTGTGATGGTGTATCTCTGTACAGTACATGGGTGTTTGTGATGGTGTCCCTCTGTACAGTACCTGGGTGTTTGTGATGGTTTATATTTGTACTTGAGTGTTTGCTATGGTTCATCGTTGTACCTGAATGTTTGTGACGATGCCTTTTTGTTGCCGATTATTTGGAATGATAGCATTTCGTTCATGAATGTTTTAATAGGGCCTTTTCCCTTAAGTGTCCATGATGATGCATATTTCGTGATGTCTGTGGATGTTGGTGATTGCCCTTTGATTGGAATGATTTAACCCAGATTAAAGAAAGTCTGTTCCTAATGCGCCCAAGATTTTTTTTTGTGATATTGCCATTGTTGCCACCGAATTGTCTAAACTATTACACATATTTCGGCACTGCCAGCATAAGGTGCCTACACTTGTTTGCTTTAGGTCTCTATGAGAACTGCACTACTAGGTTACCACATTATGGTGTTGAGGAACGAAGTAACACATTTCACTTTTATCCGTTACAGCTTTATCAGTCTAACGTCGGAAACGACGCGTATTAAATCATTTCTTAAATACACATTTCAGTTTGATTCAAACAATTTAAGTGATAATCGTATCGGTCTGTCTATTGGAGCGGGATATGAACCCTACCTCGCTGTATCACCCGCCCCTCCCCTGATCAGTCGTCACATATCATGATGGATTTGACATTCTGTGATATCGGTTTGAATTACCTTCGACGCACGCAACCGTGAAGGGGAGATTGGGGCTTCACCCTTAAACAATTCAAATGATGTACAAGAATCAAAGTTGATAACAAGAGGCATGAGGTCGGCCTGTCGATGGTATCTCCCTAAAATGCATAGGCTATTATTCCGCTTCTCTACTCGTGAGTTACGACATTGGGGTCTAGCCTCATGATACGCGCTGCTCTCTTAACACATGTTATCACGGAATAAAGAAGGTTATTTTTCTGTAACTTTATGTTGTTGCTACGTTTCGTGTTTAACTTTTTTGATAGCCCTGATTGTGTTGCTTTCCTTTTGTGTCGAATTTCAATTGTAATGTTTGCTTGTATGTTGCCGCGATTTATTTTGGCTTGATCGTGCTGTGTTGTAATTTTCTCTAAGTATTGACGCCATGATATGTCGTCCTTTTAATGTTAACGGTGTGATATATTGTCCGCTGTGTTAAAGCTAAGGTAAATTTACTATGATGTATTTTTGTTGTGTGTGCTGATACTATGACATTTGACGATATGGGCAATTTTTTCCTATTGACATTAAGGTATAATGTTCTTGTACAAAGTACGTTCACGCTATGCTACTTTGTCCGTTCGTTGAAACTCTCTTTTTATTCATATCAGACGCAGGGAAAGATATAGTTCTAAACTGTAAACTGATGAAGCAAATCATTTAAAATCTTCAAACCTCCATTAAGCAATGAACAAAGAAGTGTAGCGGGGTCTACTTTAACGTCATCGCACCACCTAAGGTGATATTAGACAATTCTCAATCATTATCATAAAAATAACTATATAAAATCGAAATTTTACACATTTTTGTCAATTTGTCACGGTATCATACAAGTTGAATACTTTGTACAGTGTAGTATCTGATTTGTTCATATTTTATATTAAAATTATTAAGTTCATCCTTTTTTTTATGTAAGTAAAGAATTGATATATTTGCACAACTTAAAACACAGCTGAAAGAGATGTAGAATTCGACGGTTCGTGAAATAGAAATCCCAGCATGCAAGGCTGACACTTGTACATACGTCAAGGTTGCGAAGTGCTCCTAGTGGCGAAATCTTGAGAAGTGAGAGTTTTTTTAAAAAGAAATAGTCAAACTCTCGTAAAAAGCATTGTAAGCGATTGAAAGGTCGACCACGCATTGTTGTCCTTGAAAATGCTATTCAGTCGGGAAGATAATTTAATAATACCACCCGTAAACTATATATTTGTTTTCGTTTTGTTCTTTCAGACACATTTTGTCTGCGTATCTTGAAGTAAAGATGAGCTAATAGAATCGTTTTTGTGACTATACCTAGTGGCAATTATGATTGTGTACATGCTAACGTTAGCAGTAAAGACCCGCATTATACTTTTTATACGGCAAAATTGGCATCAAACATATTCAATGGAAGGTATGAGGACATTTTACCTCATTATTTATAAATTCTCTAGGACAAAATTATTTGTTTGGAAGGAGGAATTCAAACTATGATGTCCTAGATGTGAGCAATTCCTGGCTTTGTAGGTCGATCGATAAGCTACCTATTATTTTTACACGTTACACAAATTGGACCCTGTAATGAGGCTCAATATTGGATTAAGATGATATTGGATGATTTGAAAATAAAACCAAGACATATGCGCATTATTTGAAATTGATTTTGTAGATGCGAGATAGACGTGCTCTATATGAAACACTTTTATGGGATTAGTCGAATACATCATTGCTTTGTGGTGAAGAAAGCGCAATTTAAACCCAAAGGTGTCATTGTTAGGGCTTCAGCAGGAGGCTTTGATTAATTTTCTACCAAAATTGCCTGCAATGTAATATGTTACAAAATTGATGACGGAAACCTAATATGACATAGATTTGCTGCCATAGAACATGAGCTGTTGGTTTGTTTTCGGCTCTTACGTCATCACAACAGCGGAGGTCGTCAGCATCCATCGATGATGGGACCATTCACAGGCTGACGTTTGTTAGCACTACCCAAATATTAATTGGCGCGTGAGAAACTATAACATAGGACAATCATATTATGGTAAACACAAAAACAAACAACAAACAAACAAACAAACACTCGCTCTTCGCTTCATTGACGCATCGCTATTTTGGGAACTTAATTCTTATACATAGATATAGACTTCTTCTTTCCTCTGATACTGATACAAATCAATGATCTATATGATATGTTAATACTTGCGTGAAAAAATACATAAATATGGGCGTATTGGTCGAGTGGTAAATAATCCGGCCGGTGTTCGATCCCCGAAGTCGTCGTACGCATAGAATATTGAGAGAACATGTTTTTCACCTGCACACACAACTCCAACAACCCAGGTGGAGTATAGAATGGTCAAGGGTGGATGTTGCGGTATCTGTGGTGTAGCATTCAAGTGAGGTGGCACTATAAATGATACCGTTGGAAGTGGGGTCCCACTACAAACAGAACACAATACAACTCCAGCACACACGCAGGCATATATACATAGGGAGATATTAGCCAGGTGGCATAGGACTATGTGTTAGCGCCTGATAAGGCAGCTCCTGCGAATTCCTCAATATTGTATTGATTCTTGTATATGCTAATTGTATTTATTGTATACAATTGTATATCTATGTACTGTAAAGTGCTTTAGAGTGGCTTATGCTAGCTAGATAGGGCGCAATATCAAATGTTTTATATTTATAAATAGAGACGAAAAACATGTTTACAATATTCTCATCGTCGGCTATCCAACCAGCTAATAAATACCAGCACGCATGCTTTATTGACTTAATGCATAACAAATAGATAAAGACGTGCCAGATCTTGACTTGGAAACCTCCTTCTCCTCCGTCATCTCAGAAAGTGTCTACGGCTAATGCATTGTGTTAGCCAAAAACTTTCAACTGACCATATTCTTGTTTCAATTTCTCTGCTACAAAAACGACACACAAGAGGTCATTACGAACGTCGATGGAAGGACGATGGTTGAGATTCTGGAATTTGACAGAAGACATTCATTTCCGGGTCACGGGGTTTGGAAGATAGGTGAATGAGACAGGGTGCTGTCAGGTCTAAGTGATTGCTCAGCGGGGAGTTCAACCATTCACAGACACATGCAGGACGACGCTTCAGCTTCCGGTTACCATGTCTACCTTCTGTCGTGTCAGTGTAACAATCCTTTTACGGTCATACTCAAAATAACGCCGTTGTGCAACATGTTAAAACACAGCTTAAAACGCCATGATTCGCCAACGAACAACTTCCTACCTGGCGTACTCTTCTCTCCTCTCTCGTTTTTTTGCACACGCAGTGCTCAAAACCGGTTTAAACTAAAGAACAGTGTTCAACATTTCACCACATATACATAATCGTATCAACAAACTAATATGGCCGTTTCTTGTAATGCTAGTTGTTGATGACGCATGGGTTGATCTTCCATGTTCCGTTGCAGCCTGAAAACCAGCGCTGTCGTGTTGTACACATCGCAGTTTGGAGATTGAAAGCAGTTTAAACAATTTTCACTTTAATTCAATTTACACAGCATTTGATTATGATATATTAATTGCATTGATTTGCGATCGTAGTTTTTTCATTTTCTTTGGAAACAAATACAGAATTAAGCGGATTCAAACCATTAGTTCCATAATCACGAAATAATTTCAAAATGTTAAAATCTTGCCTACATTAAACTGTTAGATTATCGTATTGATCATCGGAATATATACCGACAAAATAAAACGGAAACAGGTATGTCCTCACGAAACTAAACGAAATGTGTAGGATATGGCTTTCTTTGGCTTACCATATTTATTCCAGTGGTTATTGAATACAGTTGTATTTTTGCTTTAACATTTGGTTATCTAGAACGCCTACTACATCAATGACTTAATTTCTAACGTTAGTGTCCTTTTTTACCAAGATTTTTGGCAGATGTTAAAGAAAGTATTCATCTTAATCTTGTTGTTGAATGCATATTAGATGTTTGGAGTTTCACATCCCCACAACAACTACGGTCATATGATTAGGAGTGGCAAAACGATACGAAATCGTTTAACAATGCACCGCATGCATGCGAGAAAGCCTTCCACCGGCCCTGTGTCAACACGACGTTGTCGTACCAATCGCCTTTGTTGGGCTCGAGCAAACCAAAGATGGTTTTGACACAATGGAATAACGTTTTGTTTTCTGATGTGTCCCGACTTTGTTTGATTCATGGTGATGGAAGGTAGCGAGTCTGTCGACGCCGTGGTGAACGCTTCTCAAACTGCTGTGTTGCCCAACGTGACAGGTTTGGCAGGGTAAGCGTCATGGTCTGGGGCGGTATAAATTTCTGGCGGTAATCGAACCAGGTTGGTGGTGGTTAATGGCAATTTAATTGCGACGCGATACAGCGATGCACTTTTAAGATCTGTGGTTGTCCCTTTCCTGCAGGGTCAGGGGGCGGCGGCCATTTTCCAGCATAACAACGCAATGCCCCAGAAGATTCGTGTGACCTGGACCTTCCTGCAACAAAAAAATGTTTCCGTTTTCGATTGGCCTGCAAAATCGCTTGACTTGTCTCCAATGAGCACATTTGGGCCGTTATGGAAAGGAACTTGCGGTGTCGCCCAAATCAGCCATCCAACTTGCAGGAGCTCGCCCCGGCATTGGTTGAGGAGTGGAACAACATACCCTCTCAGATCATCCGACGTTCCACTAGCTCAATGCTGTGTCGTTGCAATGAAGTAATCCAGGCTGATGGTGGTCATAGACGCTACTAAGCGCAAAAAAATTAAAGGCATGACCCCCCACCTGACGTTAACGTCCAAAAATCGCTGAACAAAAACTTGAAAGCCTGAAAATAAATATTGACTGTATTATTGGGCTTAGTCATTTCGTCCATTTAAGACTCATGAGTGGTATTATAAAGGTGAAAATAATACAAATCCGCGTATCACGTGTTCTGAAACATCGATGTTGAAATGCAATGTAAAGGGAAAGGAGTCTTTACAATCCTAAACAATCAACACAGTCTTTGTCGAATGTAAATAGAGCATATATAATGGATCTTACATGAGTTTCCATTGTGACGAGTTTCATAAATTTCATATGAAATGAAAACGAGTGTAAGATACTTGTTATCACATAATCAAGATTTGTGGCATTAATTCATGTAAAACGACAATTTTCATGCAACCTTTAAATGTAAAAAGCCGCCATTTTGACTCCAGTGCGTAAGTCTGTGACGCTATGTACTTGTCCTAGTCGTGACGTCACAATTGAAACAATTTAAACTTACAACCAATCACAGGGCTGATAGGTTATATTACATGTGTAAATACGCAAAAACAAATTACATGGGCATATTCACTGGATAACACAGTACATAATGTGATAAAAACAACAATCACGTTGTTTTGGACAAAACAAATGTTCCGGTCCAAAATTCACGTTCCAATGCTCGGATACAGAAATAATAAAGTTTAAATGCAATCTAGGGGTACATGCATATTTGTTAATGTGTTTTGCAGGAGTTACACGCCATTATAAATAAGGATTTCGAAACTGAAAACGTGTCAATCACGAAACTTGGCATCAGATGAAATATTTTACAACAATATAATTATTATCGAAAATAATTTACCAATATTGATTGCTCTATCAGATAAGATTACAGAGGGCGACGTCATATCAAAATGTAACTATTTTAATAGGCGCTTTCAAAAAGTCTAAAACATTAAGTATACGTTTTGGTGCGGCTGTATGTTAGGAAGAGAACCTTGGTGCGCCAGCTAGACTGCTTCCTGTTTATCGGTTGCATGTTCCTTGCAGACATTTTCCGTTATAATGTATTAAAACTGCCACGTAAGACATATATGAACTGCCAGTTGTTATTCCGCGATCCTCTACACGTATAGCGCGTTTCAATTGCGCCCAGGATTACAGTAAAAGTCTGCTAATCGGCTATATTGTAACAGGAATGGTTTATACTTTTACTTGCTTGAAATACAACACTGCCATTTCTTGCCCGAGGAGAACGATGAAAACGATTTTAGCGTGGCTATAAAAGCAAGCAGCAAATACAAACCTAATAAAACAAAAGCAGAATGCCTGTTCCAATGTCATTTCTGCAGCTGGAATCTGCAAAACAAACATAATTGAAATGTAATTGCTCAACGTGTTGAATAAAGGACAGGTTTGCTATTTTATACCACGTGTATATTAGTTGAGGCTTACACAGAAGACGCAGAGGACAGTGGAGTGGAGGGGAACACGATGAAACAACACATTGTAATTTGTCAGTATATCTCTCAAGTGGCAATTGTTAAGAGTTCTGTTGTAGGATTGCTGACGGAGTAAAGATGAACTCTGCATGTTTTTTCTAGTATTCAATTCAAAAATATGCCTTAATAAATCCAACCGGTGTTGTCTCGGGGAGGTTATATGTATTTTTGAAACAATAAAAATCTAATTATTATAAGAGGCCACTACTTTGGGAACCCTTGCAGCATACATTTCATAAAATACCTGCTCGATTTAAAATGTGTTTTATGTATCAAATGAATTGTTTCTCCGAAGGCTGTTCGTAGTATCAGGATCTTCGGGATGGCTGAACAATAGCATATCGCAATATGGGAGATAGACTGGACACCAGCCCCTAAGGTTTTATGAAGAATTTCTCGACTGCATTTTACTACTAGCTTATCTCCCCCTATAATCAGACATCCAAGTGATCAACATTATTAGAGTTAATTTTTTTCTTAATTATTTAATATTCTAGAGAAGGTGGCCAGTCTATATGGGAGTAATTATCCAAGTTTTTGTAACAGAAATGCTTCAATATACTTCGAGGAAGTCTTATGTTTGTTTACTTGTTTGTTTGTTTACGTTGTTTTTTTAAATCGCAACAGCCAAGGTCGTATGGACAGGGGTGTTAAGGAAGGAAGCATTCTTATTGAAAGACTAGAGAGGTGTAAAAGAAAAGATATGTTATCCGTACTTCCGTGGGGGCAGCAGATTAATTTTGGCTTCTTCAGTGTTCCCTAAGCAGAAAACACAGAAAAATATCAACGTATCGGTTAACTAGAGAAGGTAATAATGAAAGGAATATATATTCTCAGTACTGCAATTCCGTCTTTTCGTATTGCAGAGTTATCTTCTTTTGTGAGCAGGTATTGATTGTTACGTCATTTGTTTGTGAGAGTAGCGTCATCAATTTTTGAGAAAACGACGTAATTTTCTCACACAAACCAATTTAATGACATAACAATCAATACCTGTTCTCAAGAGAAGATAACTCTGCAATACGCAAAGAACGTCGAGGCCTTAGTTTTTTCTATACAACTTTCATCATACGATTTAACATAGGATGCTCTCTACTACTTACTAGTTGTTAATTTGACTGCTTTTATTTGAATAGAATATATCAGCTTCATTCTCCTATATAGTATAATTGTCCCCGGTATTTAAATTCTATAAAAGAATAACTGTTAGAAAGGCGTAGGGTATCCACACTTTTTTCTATCAAATTTACAAGGGCAAAACTATTTGACATGACAAATCTATACCAAGCATCAATGCACATCGGTAACTCCTTCGTTAGGTTGCGAGTTTGTGTGTGTCAGTAGATCTATGGACTTAACATAAGACGAAACAAGGAACAGGTTATTGTTTTCGAACCCACAATCAATATTGTTACACAATTATATTGTTACACAATCAATATTGTTACACAATTATATTGCCTTTAACTCTATCATGGACAGGTGTCAATCCTTCTTTTTCCGGGCAAATGACAGGATGCGTAGAACGTATCAGTATCTGGGTACAGGAGGGGTAGAACGTATCAGTACTTGGGTACGGGATGGGGTAGAACGTATCAGTATTTGGGTACGGGAGGAGTAGAACGTATCAGTATTTGGGTACAGGAGGGGTAGAACGTATCAGTCCTTGGGTACGGGATGGGGTAGAACGTATCAGTATTTGGGTACAGGATGGGGTAGAACGTATCAGTATTTGGGTACTGGATGGGGTAGAACGTATCAGTCGTTGGGTACGGGATGGGGTAGAACGTATCAGTATTTGGGTGCAGGATGGGGTAGA
>JAUMHH010175640.1:0-14076 GCA_032359455.1 Chlamys rubida
AGTTAGGACTTTATGCTACCTTACAGGTCATACATGTGATTTGTGTTAGAGTTAAGGCTTTATGCCACCTTACAGGTCATACATGTGATTTGTGTTAGAGTTAAGGCTTTATGCTACCTTACAGGTCATAAATGTTATTTGTGTTAGAGTTAAGGCTGTATGCTACCTTTCACATTATATCTTTTTGTGATTTTATGTTGGAGTTATCTCCCTTAAAATATTTTTATTAGCATTTTTATATTATTCAGCATGATCACAGCATATCCATACACATTACAGAACTACATAGATCATGTAGTAGAACAATGGTTTCAGAAAACAGGATATCAAATGAAAAGTGACATGACGATGTATATGAAATGTGTCTTTTTAACGTTACTTATAGTTTCAAAGCAGGCTAAACTAATCTTGGCCATCAATGTAAAGTTTTGGTACCAGTTACATACTGATGTATTATTTATAAAGTAAAAATGCACAGAGGCTTGCACATTAGAATGTTTATCTTAACAGAGCTGTTTTATTGGGGTATAAAAAGGTTGAATTTCACATACTAGGGTTTTAAACAAATATAATACAAATTTGACAAAGAAGTATTTGTAAATGTTTATTTGCAGGTATCTCAAATATAATAAGTCACAACGCCTCACATTACACATAAAAAGGAAGATAGCTCACTTTTAGAGAAATGTATCATATTCATTATTTGTAAGGGGCACAGTCGTAGGGTCCACAAATACGTGGCTAAAATGGTGTTTTGATACTGAAGTGGTGGTAAACATGGGCGGGGATCAATTAATAACAATTCACATGCATACCTCTCTAATTACATTATCTAGATATACAATGAAGTTAGTGTTACACATTTGTCAGCAGAAACAAACGGGTTTTGTTCACATATTATACAGGAACGTTACATAATTATGTACTGAGACCAAACACATTCTGACCATAATGGTGTCATCCTTTTTGTGATATCCATAAGTACAGTGACCAGTATATGTGCTTTAAAACTATATCCAGTAGTAATTTCAACTGCACAATCAACTGTCCAAATGTCATATTCTATTAAATTTATTTCCAATAATTTATATAATTGATCAAAACCTCACAAATATCTTGTACAATGGCGGAGAACATATGCAACAGATTGAATTCCATACATAATAATTACAAATTAATGAAATAGTTATTATTTGGGAAAAACTTTAAGCTTTTCCTTAGGTTACTTAGCAGACTCTTATGAAGCATAATTTAGTTCTTTATGAAATTGTACAAATTAGCCTTTAGCTAGCCAAATTTCTGGGAAATAACAAAACTTCAAAGTCAATCATACACCCTCAACATGAAGGTAGAACTACTATATATTACATAATGAAATAAGATAATAAACTCTTTGTTAAGTAAAAGAAGACATCCAAACGTCATATTCAGTGGCTGTGTACCACTAGAAGAAAACCTTGGCCAGTGAGATTAGTACTGTCAAGGCTCAAAGAGTAGTAGTCGAGACTGTCTTGTAATACAGTATTAGTATATGTATATAATTATGGCTTTAATTGGTGGGGATGAGAAACTGTTGGTCTGTTGGAGAGAGAGGACTGCCTAAAAGAGATGGCCATGAACAGATTTAACTGTATAAGGTTTGAAAGTAAAGACAAGTTTGAGTTTTGTTACAAACTGAATATTGAAACACCCTTGTATATTTAATATCCCATGAAGTTTTGAGTGACTGGAGTACATGGTGATCCCCTGGAGCTGTGAGTGGCTAGTTGGTAGAACCATGTGGCATTAATTGGTACATCCTGGATGAGTAACACACTGGTGACCCACACAGTCTGTGTGTCTGGTCAGCATCCCCTGGCCTGGTCCATTACAAGGGGGTACTGTGAGTGACAGCCAGGTCAGTCTTCTCTCCTCCACTGTATCACAGCAGGCTCTGTTTAGCTTCAAGTGTGGACACCTGTGATTGTGGTTCACAGCCAATACAGTGTACTGTATCAGTGTATGGGTTCACTGACTGTACAGTGTTCTGGAAGTATAGGAACATGTTATAAAATATTAAAACAATTTATGCAGGCATGTATGGCTTAATTTTAGGATGTTCTGATCACACACATATTGTAGGTCCTACGAGGTAGACATCATTCCCCAATAAATGTGAAAACCTGTCTGGGAAAACCCAGAAATAAATTCCTTTGAAGAGATTTATGACTCGTTTTTAACCATGATAAATATCAAAAGAAATGTACCGTAATGCACAGCATACATGCAAGTTATGTACTGTAAGTGTTAAACAATTTACATGTTATAATCATAGGCAACATAAATCAAAGGACGACTGTATTTAGGCCCAGTACTATAGTTCTGGACATTGTATCAACAATCAACTTCTCCTGCCTTAGTTGGCACTATAGTTTGGCCTATGACTGCCACCAGAGAGTCATTCATTACAATAAAACCTCCATAAAATGCCCCTTGCTTATTTGTCAACCCTCTTACAAGCCTCATTTTCTATCATAATTTTTTCACTGTGTCTCGGTATATTAACAGAACTCTTCTGAGATGCCAATTATCTCTGGGAAAATGATGGCACTGTGATGAGGTTTTACTTCAATATAATTTCATTTTGGCTTGTAGTAACTCTTTGTTATAGAGACAAAATCAAAATTTACTTATTGATATAATTATTTTTTGTATTTCAGATAAATGGTTAAATAAAAGCCAATAACTTTCAGTGGTTTCCAACATTCCATTGTGGCGTGATATGATAATTAACATATTACTGGGGCGACCACATTTAGATGTGCCTACCAAAATTATTATTCAATATCATATTTTGCATTTAAATATCCACAGTCCCGTGTATAATGCAGTTGGACGTATATAATGCAGTTGGACGTATATAATGCAGTTGGGTGGGTTATAATCCTTAATGCTGCTAAATAAGCGTTTTATTTGCTGTGTGTCGTAAAAAAATGCTTGCACCAACACATGTCTATAAATAAACTGGCATTATATATCATTGTATACACCAACACACTCCAGTAGGGAACACACTCCAGTAGGGCGTGTGCGGGAGAAATCTGCTTGGGTATAATATACAGTTGTAAATTCAATTTATTTCCATTAGTTCTGGGGATACTTTACGAGGATGTGATCACAAGTTCCTAGAGAGTTAATGTCTGTCAAAAATGTTTCTACAGGGAACAGAATAAAACAAATATCAATAGTCATTCAAATTCCAAACTTGAAAAAGGGCGAAGCCTTAAAGCTTAGAACTAGAGTAACTTGATCCCTTTTCCCAGAAAGTGTTCGGAGGTGGTGATCTTGAGTTCTTAAAGAATGTTGGGGAGTATGATCATACAAGTTTATAGCACAGCTCCCAATATAATATATAGGAGATATGGTCACGAGTTCACAACTAAGTTCTATGAGGGTGTGATCCTGGCCTCCATGGAGAACCTCCGAGGGTGTGACCCTGACCTCCATGGTGACCTCCGAGGGTGTGACCCTGACCTCCATGGTGACCTCCGAGGGTGTGACCCTGACCTCCATGGAGAGTTTCGAGGATGTGATCTGGTATTCTTATAATTAGTGCTGGTCACAATAGGAGATGTGATCAGGACTTCTAAACTTTACAGGAAGTGTTACAAGGGTGTGATGATGATGAGGTTCCGGGGAGTGATTGAAGGGTGTGATGATGATGAGGTCACAGGAAGTGTTACAAGGGTGTGATGATGATGAGGTCCCAGGGAGTGATTGAAGGGTGTGATCAGGACTTCTAAACTTTACAGGAAGCGTTACAAGGGTGTGATGATGATGAGGTCCCAGGGAGTGATTGAAGGGTGTGATGATGAAGAGGTCACAGGAAGTGTTACAAGGGTGTGATGATGATGAGGTTCCGGGGAGTGATTGAAGGGTGTGATCAGGACTTCTAAACTTTACAGGAAGTGTAACAAGGGTGTGATGATGATGAGGTCCCGGGGAGTGATTGAAGGGTGTGATCATGACCTCCAAGCACTATATAAACTTGCCACCATAAGATGTTGTCATCATTTTACAAAATAAGAGGGAGTTGTTCTATGAGGGTGTGCTAAGGACCTCCGTGTAGATTTAAGAAGTGTAATGATGAGCTCTTGGGGATTGTTAGAGGGTGTTATGATGAGCTCTTAATTAGGGTATGTTTGAAGGGCGTGATGAGCTCCCAGGGAGTATTTGGAGGGTATAATCATAAGTTCCCAGGAAGTGTAAGAAGTACATGTACATGACTAGGAGTTCTCAGGGAGTGAGACATGCCATACTACTCTGGACCTGACACAGTGCTAGGGGAACTGAGGGGGATTATGCCAAGATATCTATGTCTACATACTTTGTATATATAGGATACTGTACTTGCCCCACATATCTAGATCATTTCTTATCTCCCTGTTGCCATGGTTACTGAGCAGTTAGTGTGATATTTTGTCAGTGTGTATGTTCCGACAGGATTTCTGGTGTTATAACAGATAATATTCTTGTCTACCAAACAGTTTACAGCTGCTTAGCCAGAAAATACTGACTTAGCAATGTCTTACACATGTACCAGACACAGCCAGAAAATACTGACTTAGCAATGTCTTACACATGTACCAGCCACAGCCAGAAAATACTGACTTAGCAATGTCTTACACATGTACCACACACCATCAGTGTGGTTTACATTGCACATATACCCACATTTAAACTAGTTTCCAAATCCCAACAACTAAAATGTTATAATAATGTATCAAAATCCTTATTACATGGAACAAAGATTCTTGATTTAAAAGAAACTTTTGGATTTCTATCAAAGGTTATGGAAAGCATCTTTTATATATAAACTTTATTTTTTTACAACAATTATGAAACAAGTTATTTCAACTTATATTAATCACTCTTGTTGGCCCGGATGTAATTGCAAGGCGGTAGAAGGGGGGTTTAATGTGGGAAGAAACGGGGGTACCCGGAGAAAACCTACGTGGTCGAGCAGGTGACCCCATACCTTTTTGCGTCCTTGTGGTCGAGCAGGTGACCCCATACCTTTTCCTGTCCTAGTGGTCGAGTAGGTGACCCCATACCTTTTTGCGTCCTAGTGGTCGAGCAGGTGACCCCATACCTTTTCCTGTCCTAGTGGTCGAGCAGGTGACCCCATACCTTTTCCTGTCCTAGTGGTCGAGCAGGTGACCCCATACCTTTTTGCGTCCTAGTGGTCGAGCAGGTGACCCCATACCTTTTTGCGTCCTAGTGGTCGAGCAGGTGACCCCATACCTTTTCGCATCCTATCAAGGAAATCTGTGCCCCCCGACCACCCCAAAAGCATCTTTTAATGAAAGGTAGGCAGCAAAAAGTATTTAAAGAGACATCAGCTCTATCCCTACATGTACTTGTCAGCCCCATTCTGCTGATCAACATGCAAATTTGTACCACTACGACTGACCATACCACTGCAGCAAAAACCTGTGTAATATGACAGTCGTGTATTCTGAAATATTGTCCTTTCCGACATATACCTTTTATCCCATTTCTTTCAAAATCCACGAAATAAAACTTATTCCTATAGTACACCTGTATCTTATAGAGCCAATTATTAGATCCCACAGGGATCAGATTACATGGATTTCATTGTGCATATATTTAGATGTCTATGAAATAAGGGTTGATAAAATTTCAAAGCAGATTGTGGGGAATATTGACTTTAAATTTCATGAGTTTTGCATACATTAGTATGGGTATATAACCTACCTTTCAAGCATATAACCTGTTCATGATAATGTCCCTTTTAAAGTTGGTGGGAACGACAAGATACTGGTAATTATGTATAATTTACTTGCACAATCAAGTGAGAAATTTAGTGTTGCTGGTTGTCTGATAAAATCTAGGACACATCAATGATATTTGTATGAAATAGATGTGCATTGTTTGTTCCGGGGAATTTTTAAGATTCTTCATTTAGACTAGAGAAGGAGAATGATGATATGATGATTGTGATAGGTCTGTTAAAGACTACATATGTGTATGTGATGAAGAACTACATACACATGTAGGTAAAACCTGTGTATTAATCTAGGAGCTAAATTTAGATCTGTGTATATTGTGGTGGCTGTCAACTGTCCTCATGGAATGGATTGCAGTGTGTGTACTTACCGTAAATGCCCTAATAATTCCTCATAGCACGACTTCGTTAGACCCATATTAGAGTATCTTTTCGACTTCCCAAGTTAGCTTCGACTCTTGGCCACCACCACTGTAGACCATAATGGACTTATCTAGTTCAATGCATGGTAGAGTTTATTAAAGTTACATAGGGGTGAAAGGGATAATGTCAAGAGTCAACCAAAAGTCCTGCATATCCAAATTCTAGGTCTACCTTTTTGCTAATGTTTGCGTGTATAAAGCATCATAAGTAAAAAAAAAAAAAAAAAAAAAAATACAAAAATACAAAAAAAACCACCTTTAAAACTTAAATAAACCAGAACTTCCACCAGGGCCTTTGTAGTTTTCCATGTTAATTGACATTGATTGTTCTTCTGTACATTTGCTTGTTTACAGTGTTCACATTTCTTAATCATAAACCATATATAACTCCATAACCTACGAAACTTAACACACAAATGTTAAAATCTCTGGATGATGTGTTCAGTTTAAACACATTGCAGTTGTTATAAGTATACGGTTGTTATACGTACGAAGGAATTTGACCTCGGGTTTAAAGGCTGCTGCCATACCTTCTGTCCCATCACATTACGTATTCAATCCTAGCCATTCAAATTTGTTCCCTTTTACAAAAGCTTATTTCATGAAACGTTGGATCGTTTTTGTGTTGCTTTGACATATTTCAAGTTCTAAGATAAACTTTTTAATTTAACTTTAAGTTAGATAAGAAAAAATAGCTTACCTCATATAAATATCAAAGCATGAAATGATACCCGTTAAAATGTATTAAATTTAACAACAAAACAAACAATCAATCTAACTTTGACACAATTATCTGTTTTCATTTATAAAATAGTTGACTTTTAAAGCTAACAATACCTAGATTCACACATGATGTATATATGTACCAGGGCACAGTTTTCTAAAGCTTGGTTATCTTTACTATCGGCAAATTAAAAGAAATCTTTCATCTTGTACAGTATTAGGAATGTTGAAATACAGAATGAAATTGCATGTACAAGGATCTACGTTAATCAAAGACAAGAAATCCAGGAATATTTATAAAAGCTCAGATATATTAGAACAGTTGGGGTCTAGCCTATTCTGATGGTTTTGGCTCTACTGCAAAGGATCTTGCATGAGTTTATACTTCACATGAGTTTCATGAACATTTTTCATTTGATCGAACATGGACAGCAAAAATAAAAACTTGACGTGTTTCATAGATTTCATATGAAAAAGAAACTCATGTAAGATCTTTTTTTATCACATGCTCAGGATTTTTTATGAAAAAACATCAAAACATGCTTTTCTAGGCTAATAAAAAACACAAAAACTACTTAAATCTTTAATTGTAATATCTCAATTTTAGGAATTCCATGTCGCCTACGTCTTCATCAAGATGGCCAACTCTCCCCGTCCAGGGGTCTGGGCACTGGAGCGCTCTGTTGACAACGGACAGACATGGAAGCCGTGGCAATACTTCGCCGACACGCCCAGCGACTGTAACAAGTTCTTCTCTGTAGAGGCTGACACCAACCTGGACGCTGACGATACTGTCATCTGTGCCACTCAGTTTTCCAAGATCGTACCACTTGATAACGGAGAGGTAAGGTTTCTATTTAGTTATTCTGCATTTAGAGGGACACTTAAGATAAAAATAATCATTATTTACATAAAGAAATTTTTAGGGGTCAAATTAAAATGTTTACAGTCTATTTATATGGTTTTAATTTCAGACATGTCTTTATTATTATAACAAAAATCTTACAGCACAATATGACAAATGTTTGAGACTGAATAGATGTAAAGCCCTAAAGAAGCAGAGTAAAACCTGACCGGATAGTTCACCTTTCAATAACTGCTTTAACCTATCCAGTATGTCCGATTAGAACCACGGGTTGTCCCTGTTGGAGACCACTGGCTTTGAGATACCAACTTGAGCAAACTTTCAAAGTAAAATATGTATACCAACTATGGCTCAAGTTGAACTTAGACCCATGCACAGGTGTTGATATTTTATTGTGATTGGTGTGACCGAGGTTCAGATTTTGGGGGTGGGGTTGTCTCCCCAGGCACGAGGTTCAGATTTTGGGGGTGGGGGTGTCTCCCCAGGCACGTTGTTATTGAGTATGGTTTGGGTTATGGTCATCAAAGTTGGTTCTGGCTGGTTTTTTAAGTGAAAAGCCGAAAAGCAATTAAATCCGACTTGAAGCCAAGTGAAGTGTTATGTATATAAATACTTATTTATAAATTATATATACATTCCACTGAAAATAAATAGTAGGGAGATCATGCATTGTATTTTGACTAAGTTAGATATACATCAGCTGTCTCGACCCTCCAGATATTGCCCAATGAAAAGGAGTGTGTGTGTAGAATCGCCAATAGGCTATGTACAGGTTTGTGAGTAGTTTGATAAAGACACACTTCAGCTGAATCCACATTTAATACAAATACAGGACTAAGAAAAGGGATCTCTCATTTCAGAGCTAAATTGTTATTTTTTCTTTAAATTTCAAGACCTGTTTTCTTGAAAGTTCACGATCTTATTTCACCCGTTATTGGCTCTCTCCTTACATGTTCAGGACATGTTATATAATTATAAAGCAACTGTGATAGGAAGTTAACGTTAAAAACTTTAGTATGGATAATAGAGTCCGGTGTAGAATAACTACAGTAGTTCCTGTACCGGAAAACAACTATAACTATAAATCTTATTTCCAACACTTAATTGTCCCCTGTCTAAAGTGACCCCCACATATCCAGAAAACTGTATAAACCAGATGTCAAACTAGGATCAGCGTGTACATTTCTATATAAACCTGTTTAATATATTATAAACCTGTCTGTACTGAAGTAATCCTTGTTGAATTCTCGTTTACCTAAGGCTGGTTTCAATCTTTGAGCACAAGAATGGAAAAAATATCTGTAAATATATACATTACCTGGAAATTTAACACTAACAAGAAGTTAAAATCACCTTGAAAATGTATAAAAGGACAAACGTGGTTTTTCTGGGGTCATCTTTCTGCCTCAGATAACAGTATGACTAAAGAAAATATTGACCTCCCGGGTGTTGTATGTCGGGAGGCCTCAAATCACCACCAACAAAAGGTAGAGATGAGACTGCCTTCATTTCAACGAAAAACCACTGACTCGACAGAAAAGTTTATGTAGTGTATTATACATACAAAGTAGTACGGTAAACTAGGTCACATCATCGTAAGGGGAGAACTAACCACCTTAAGGTTAAACTCCTCTGTACATTCACAAAATATAGGTCAACCATATTGTATAAAAATGTTGGGATATTAGAGGGTGTGGAATTATGACATATATATACGACTATATTTCTTACATCTATTTACGAAACTTGCATGTTTAGGGTTTGTCGAAGTTAGATGCCATGTTTTAGAATGTGATGAAGTGGGCATGTTCAAGTTGTTTCAAAAGGTTACCAGTTATCAATATTTATATTTGACGGAGAGAGAAAATATGTAGGAATAGGGATTTATATGTTTATTTTTGGAAATTGACCCTAGATCCAAATTTGAAATCATTGGCAAACTACATGTAAAAAAAATGAATTTTCAAATGTAAATGAATTGTGAAATGGAATACATTATGCTATTGTGTTATCACTTGAAAAACGTGTAATCTTCTGAAAAGATTATCAGAACAGACAGAAAATTTCACACAGAAAACAATAAATTGTTACAAAGGCTAAGTTTGTTTTGAACGCAAACAGGAATTGAAAACTTATTTTGCGAGCTTTCGAAAAACATCTGTTTCATTTGTCAAGCAAAGAGTGTAAATGACCAGTGTCTCCGAATAAATTGTGATATGTTTTTTTTATACACAGAGACAAAGAAAAATTGTGTTCATTCCTTTTTTTTTACAAATTAAAAATGATCTCCCCAAAATTGAAAAAGAGAATAGGGTAAGTTAAGATTGGAATAAGCCTGTTAAATGGACCGAAAAAAGGGATATGATGAAAATCTGGAATTAAATCTCTGATATAAAATGTTCTTCTGTCAATGGGTTTAAATGTACCCAGACAAGGGCCTCTAACTCAAAGTTCTAGGGGACAAATTTACATGTTTTGTCTCCTTTTCTATCTTAGTTTACTAGTTTGATTCTGAAATTTTGATTTAAAATATTGTTTAAATTTAATAGAATAGCATTACCTATAGGGTGTCACAAATATGTAATCCACAAATGTTTAAAAATGTGTTAATTAACAAACAGAACAACTTAGATCTTACACGAAAAGAGTAATTATCATAAAATGTATTAATTAATAAATAGAATCAGTTTAATATGTGATTTAAAATATCCAGCAAAGATGATGGGTCATTAGGCACAGAACCTAAATTTTCTATTTTTCAAAAGAACCGTGGTTTTGTTTCACCAGATTGTCGTGTCCCTTGTGAACAACCGCCCGAATGCCATGAACTTTTCCTACGCGGAGACGCTGCAGGACTGGACCAAGGCCACTAATGTCCGACTACGTCTGCTTCGAACCAAAACCCTGCTGGGACATCTGATGGCTGTCGCGCGTCAGGACCCCACCACTACTCGGCGGGCAAGTACCAAAATAAAGCAATGATATCTAGTCAAATTGTTTCAACAAAAATGAACAAAATATAAAAAAAAAATGAATTCCAAACTTCATTATATAGTATAAATACTTCGTTAACCTTCGTCTTAATATAATATATTTGTTGATTTCACTTTTAACTCTTTCAGCACAGTAGACCATAATGGACTCATCCATATCAATGCATGGTAGAGTTTACTAAAGTTACATAGGGATGAAAGGGTTAAGAACAGAGATATGAGACCTTTTTTATAGCAATTAATCATTGGAAACTTTAAAAGAAATATTTTAGATAAACTGCAATGTTACAGGATCTGAGCTAAGTTTAAATAAAAAAATGCCAGTAAAATTGATCAGATGTCATCATATTGATGTTTCAACAGTTTGAAATATGAATTATAATTGAAAGGGGTTCGAAGGGACCTTGAAAAATGCTTGAAATTATGATGGGGCATTGAAAAAGCTTAAATTTCATTATTTAAAACAAATCAGTACTGGAAAAATGCTTTAGCAAATTGTTGTTCCTTGTAAAGAATTTGTTTACAATACATATACATTAAAATACAAGTGTTCAGCTGATCCCAATCAACAGTAAATAAATGGAAAACTGGCAAAAATCTAGAGATCTAAGAAAATACAAGTGTTCAGCTGATCCCAATCAACAGTAAATAAATGAAAAACTGGCAAAAATCTAAAGATCTAAGAAAATAGAAGGAAGACTCTAGCTTTTTTATCCAAGTAATTTCACAGTCATCTATTATTAAATATTTCAATGTTATGATTTTGTGTCCGGTGAAGGGGATCTTTATATATCCTGTATTGGTAAATAAACTTAACTAAACTTTGAAATAAAGGACTGTCAGACTGACAAAGGAAATAATAAGGACGTTTCAGTAAATTTTTGTAAGAACCCTGATAAAGTGTTGATTGTATATTACAGTACTACTACAGTATCAAGGACATCTCTATCGGTGGTCGATGTGTGTGTAACGGTCACGCTGAGAGCTGTGTGAGGAGTGACCCCATGAACCTTAACAAGCTTGTGTGTCAGTGTGAACACAACACGTGTGGCGACCAGTGTGACCGCTGCTGTCCCAACGCCATACAGAAAAAATGGATGCCGGGACGCACCGACAAAGTCTTCCAGTGTGAAAGTAAGTGACAGGTCCATAAACAGTTGTCTCCCCTGGATAGTCTAGAGTTTCCGACAGGTCCATAAACAGTTGTCTCCCCTGGATAGTCTAGAGTTTGTGAAAGTAAGCGACAGGTCCATACACAGTTGTCTCCCCTGGATAGTCGAGAGTTTGTGAAAGTAAGTGACAGGTCCATACACAGTTGTCTCCCCTTGGTAGTGCAGAGTTTCGTGATATTTCACTGTTATATATCGTCTCCTGATTCATACAAAATCGCCATTAAAATACAAATAAAGGTGTTGGTTCCTTGATCTGATAATATGACCATCCCAGTTCTTGTGACATCACACGTGATAAAGACCAAATGAATTATGGTTGAATTATTAAATAAAGTTTTTGCTCCGAGAACTGAAACTAAGTAAATCATGCTATTAATACGTCTTATAATACTGCATTGACTTTTAGGGAGAAAACAAATTCTATGTTTGTCTTTTCAGCGTGCCAGTGTTACAGACACAGTGACGAGTGTCTTTACGATGAGGAGGTTGACAAACTCGGACAGAGTATCGACAACCAGGGCAACTACGTCGGAGGAGGCGTCTGTCAGAACTGTCGGGTAGCTACACAATGTTATATCTTCAATCACTTTGGATTGTTGAAGCTGGATGATGATATGAAAGTTTGATAGGATGGAAAGTAAAGATTCCAAATCAAAATCAGAGTGATTAAACCTGTAGGTTTTGCTGAAGGTATTCGGAAATTGAGATTCCAAGAATTCTGAGCTTCCATTATAATGAAGGTTTAATGATAGGGATTCTTACCCAAGAGTTTTAGGAAGTACACAGTACCGAGGCCGACTTTGTACAGCAAGTGCCTTTCTGTCAGACCTGTTCCAGCAAGAGGTCTATAAAATAAAGATCAAACTTGGGTGTTAGATATCGTAACCATGCTGGGACCCTATCCCATCAATTACAATATATGTCTGTCTTAACCCATTCACCCCTGAAGACACATTTGAACTCTTCCAAATCAAAGGATGGAATAGTTCATTATGAAATTTCAGGGGTCAATGAGTTAAATGAGCATGATGGCATGGCAATGCTGTCAGAGACCTGATATTTTAGAATCGCCATCAATATGAAAAAATGAGGATTTTCATTAAGAGTTTTAAGTAAGTTCCTGTCAAGAAGTGGTATGACAGAAAAAGAAACTTTGATACTTACAGAACTTTATTTCTGATGTAGCCTACCACAATTGTAAGGAGGTTGTTCTGATGGACACATTCTATTTGTAGCACAACACTATGGGTGTGAACTGTCACCAGTGTGTACCCGGGTACTACAACCCGTACGGTGTACCACTCGACTCCCCGGAGGCCTGTACCCGTGAGTACCACACATCATTAAGGATATTCAAAATGAATCTCCTTTTCAAAAGAGTTCCACTATTAAAAAAGCTGTTAAAATATATCTTCTATGAATTCCAATTTGGCCATTGTTAAAAGATAGATAAAACATTTGACAGGTACACGGTGGTGTGTACATTGACAACACTTAGATCATTCTAAACTATTCCTTAAGCGTTATTAGTATTTATGTTGTTTACCACAAATTTAGGAAGATTATATACACAAGTCAAGGAAATAATCTATAGGGGTAGCTAATTTTGCCTTCTATGTTGCCCTACTTGACTAGAGAATAATTGTTTACATCATTACAACAAAACAATCCTTTCGGGTCATCATTTGTCATGGTGAAATCTGTTTTTGGTGGTAGTGGGGAGGATTGGACAGTGGAACAGTATACGTTTGTTCAATATAACAGTGTAAAGTTGGTGGGACATTATCACAGTATAACCTTACTGTAACATTGTAAGTTAGTGTCTTTTGAGTAAAGTTTTACAAGTCGGGGAACTAAATATTTCAACTTCGCAGAAGTTTGAATATAAGTTGATATGACTTTCATTTTGTGTAAACTCCTTGTATTTCAGCGTGTGTGTGCGAGGGTGACAAGTACACAGGAGAATGTGAGGCGGGTACTGGACGATGCCTGTGTAGCATGGAGTATACAGGACTCGACTGTGACAGGTACGTCTAGTGTAGCATGGAGTATACAGGACTCGACTGTGACAGGTACGTCTAGTGTAGCATGGAGTATACAGGACTCGACTGTG
>JAUMHH010175651.1:0-15607 GCA_032359455.1 Chlamys rubida
CGCTGAAACAACCGTTCGGTTTGTGGGCGTGTTCTTTTTTAACACGGCTTGTTGACGCCGTAACGATTTTGATTGTAAATTGCAGTTTTTCAATGGTTTTGATACACGTAGACAGATTAGGGAGCCGTAGGTGACGATAATGGCGGATTTATTTAAATAGAAACACCACGTTTTAATACCTTTTGCACATGTATTATAAGTTAAATCTGATTGCACTAGCTGGGTGCACACATGACTATGTAGATTGATGGGTTACATAACCGAAGTCCATACCCTTTACTGGGGTTTAGTTAGCTTCAGGAGGCGTACAATTAATACATATACATTAAAAACGACGGCAACAACAAACTGCATCTCATCAGCAATATTTGGAGTAGACCCGTGAGTAGCTTTTATACCACTACAAAAACTGTTTTCTTTTAATAAGAAAATGTGACTGGTTTTGTGTAATGTTCAAATTACGGGAAAACAAACTAACCAAACTTTGAATATGTCTTCTACCGCATAATACAGTCGTTATCATTACTGGAATAATGTTGACTTCGTGGTGAGGAAACCACTCAAGTTCATGATGGACAGATCTTAATGCAATACTAAGGATTATCATAAAATACATTATGAATGAATTGAATCGGTTTTGTGATGGTTCTTATTCAATGGAAGTAAGTTTATATTGACAGATACGTATTTATTAAAAGCATCTTCTGAAATGAATGTAGATTTACATTGATGTGCCTGTATGGCTATATTGTATAATAGTGATTACAGGTCTCCGATATATAACACTATTGGATACAGATGAACGAGCACTCTTTTCGCACCGCACCAACAATTTATTTTGACTGTACGAGAATAACAACGGTCTTGAATATATGTTGATTTGACACACAGTAAACACGCGAACAAAACTGCCTCTAGATCCTGGACAGTAGCTGACGATATTATATCACCTGGATTTTTTTGGACAGGTGTAGTATCTGTAAATGTCTTTAACCTAAACAAAGGCGTGGGTGATTTTTGTGTAGGTTTGAAACAATGCGGACAGGTTGAGCCGGTTGTTTGTGTTATTTCGAGGCAGGTGTGTCTGTTATCAGATCGACGACATTTTACTTCATTTGTATGTTTTAACAAAGCATCTTTACCTGAAATCGACATCTGAACGCCTGCACACATGTGAGAGGTTATCTAGTACAAAGTTATCACCACATCGGATAGACTAAGTTATTATATTCCTCTTAGGACTGGAAATTGTACGAAGCTTTCGAAGGTAGAGTTTGTCATTGCACTTCGAAAGTTCTTTCATATAACTATTCAGGGAAAGACTTACATAGGAAAAATAGGTAGCCTGTCTCTAAGTGCCTTCCCGGAGACAGAAAACAAAGAAGCACATCTATAACAGGTATGTAGTTATACCGAGTACTGTTTAAGTAATGTTCACAGCACTGACTCAATTCTTTGTAGGAGTATTGAATTCTGAGTAAATGAATTTGGTTGGTAATCGCATCATGTTAAATACTACAAAAGTTGAGGCTCATTTCAAAACGATTTCTCACAACAATACGTCACTATACATTGTTGTATTGTGGAGCTGAGGAGACAGGACAATGCATGCTTGTCTCTGGTCAAACTGACATGTTAAATTTCGTGGATGATATACTATAACCTATATAACGTTGTTTCTCTCCTTCCATCTGATATGGTAATGTTGTGCTTAAAAATAAATACCAGAATCATTTTTCTGTATAACTTTGTTGTGAACACCTAGATGGTGTTGCACAGAAGCTTTTTGAAGAAACTAATACCAAGATAATTTTCATGAAACAACCTATTTTTATCCCTCTACCTGATATGAAAATACGTTTTTAAGTTTCCTGTCTTTGTGTGATCATGTTGAAATCTATACATCATCGTGCAGATTTACAATAATTTTTATCAAATGTCATTTCAGAAAACAGAGCCGTTAAACTAACTAAACTTTTCAGTCTTGATTTATTTTGTTTTTGTAAGATTTTAAACGTAGGGCGAATACCTCCTCCACCCCCAAGCCACTCCCGAACTAGATCACTATGTATAATTAAAATAGTTTTAGATTAAAATTATATCATAATACCTGTGGAGGAGTTCATTATTGATCAAAAGCACTTTGTACATTTCTGAAATATACTCCTACGCTTCAAGTTTACTGAGGAAGTACACCTTAGGGTACACAGACTTTATATTTCAGGTACATCTGCGTTATCAATTCCCATTTGAAATTGAAACCTGTGTGTGCTTGACATCAGTAAGCATCGGATTTTCAATTAAAGGTAAACGATCGTTTTAAGTTTGCAATTAGTGTTTATCCCCCCCCCCCCTTGTAAACATGATATATATATGTTCTAAACATGCATAGGTTCAAACAGGATATACGCGAATTGCAACGGCAAAAAATATATCTCTCCTGACTGATACCTGACCGTATTTAAGATAGTTAGAAATGCGTGCACAATGCATGATCAGAAAGAGGTTGATATTTCAAAAGTATTCATGTCAAAACATAATTGAAGAAATAGCTTGTCTGAAGAAGTTGTTTAGTTTTGTTTCATACAATTGAGGCACAGGTACCTACATCAAAAACAAGAAATGGGGGTTACTAAATACATAAATCAATATATTATTCATATAGAATCGTTCCTGTTTTGGTATCAGATATGTGTGACTGAGGCAAGGTTTTCACATCATGTGGCAAATGAAGACGATTTTCATGTTTTTTTCGTATGCAATAGAGCAGTGCGTGTTCAGGTACATCCATGGTTATGTATAAATACTATCGTATGTAATAGAGCAGTGTGTGTTCAGGTACATCTATTGTTATGTATAAATACTATCCATATAGCAAAGCTACGGGGGGTCCGGAACATCAGGTGACATCCATCAGTTTGAATGTAAATTTCAATATTGTGATCGATTCCATGGAAGACCTCACCAAACAATGGGCAAAACTAGAGTATGCTGGATTCACTTTCAAAATGGAGCAAATCCATCAGATACTTCGTTCAAAAAAGAAATAGCTGCTTGAAGTCCAAAAGGAAAACAAAACATAATCTGCATTGCTTGACCTTAAACCAAACTCACCGATCTGTATGATTAGGATGTAGTTGTGTCTGCAGACAAAACACCTGATAACGTATCCTTGTCTGCAAAAACTATTACATTTCCTGCTTCAAAAATGAACTAGAGGCTAGCGGGATATCTAGGAAATCCTACCGACACATTTCCCAATTCGTCGAAAAAACAAAATTTGATTTGATTCCAAAACTTCACAAGACTCCTTATAAACAACATGTTATATCTGGCTCTCCTAGTTGATCATCAAAACCAGTATCCAAACTTCTTGTGTCATTCTGAGCAAGTTAAATTAATCATTAAGACACGGTTGAGTTCGTGGGATTTAAATTTTCAAGAATCCAAAAGATGACTTGATCATAATTTAGCATCCTGTCCTCAAGACTATTTCTTCAACCGGAACATTTGAGTTTTCCACTCTTTTAAGTACCAACTCATACCAAAATGAAAGAACGCATGTGCTCTACTACTACGAGATATTGTTGTCTTTTTAAAGGCGAGTGGTGATATTATTATACAGCATGTTTGTAAAATCTTTTGGAGCATGTTTTATGAAAAACACGACAAAGCCTAAAATGAAATACACTGAGGATGAAATTATGAGAATGAGAAAGTTCCTGGTTGGCAATATCTTTGTTAACATAGTGGGCAAGATTTTCCAGCAGAGAGTTGGCATTCCTATGGTAACAAATGCGACCCTCCTCCAGCCAAGTTGTTTTTGTTTTCATATGAAGTTGAATTACTATAAGGATGAGTTTATCAAGGCTTGAAACAAAAACTAGCCACTGTCCTTCAATTTTACATGCAGATATATCGACGATGTGCTGTCTTATAATAACAGGAAATGTATTTACCACGTCGATCACATATACAGGTTCTCTCCTGAGCTACAGCAACTTTCTCTTATCTTTACTCACAACAGCTTGTACCGAATATCACTATCTTTATTATAGATATCGACTTCTGATGGATTAACCTGCAACACGGGGTTGATGAAGACTTTGGGCAAGATTTATGAGGGCCGTAATAATATCATTTAGAAATGTGTTATTACGTTGTGTGATATGAAGATCGATGTTTTACCTTCTGGAACAGTTGGTCATATTTTCTTTGTTCATATCTTGCCCAAGTTTTATCAATTTAGAGTTCGATATACGGTTTAGTTGACAGCTCGATGATAACCCCCCACCCCCAATAGATTGACATCTAAAGCAAAAATTCTTCATTTGTACTCTGTCTTGATCCAAACTTCTTATGCGTTCAAAGTAAGTCATGCGACTTCCCGTTCTGATGTTGCTGAACTCCGACATGTTACCATTGGTCGCCCTTTTTCCTCTTCTTTCTCTCCTTTGATGTTTGTTGTCTTTTCAGCCCATTTGCGTTGTGTGTTTTATATCATGGTGTCATCCTATTTCGTTTTCCTTCTTACTTCGATGTTGTTGACCTATTTGTGGACACAGTACCGAAAGATGCACCTAAGATGTCTTTATATGAACACCTGAGTCGGTGGGCTGTGCGTTATGTTTGCTTTGTTCCAAGTCTCTGAACCATTAACAATGATTTGGGGTGACTATTGTAAAGTCCAACTTTTGTTTATATCGATATGTTGTTTGCAAACATCCTTCTTGTTTTTCCCCATTCTCATTTTGATGTCTTCATCTGTGCCTCATGCGCTATCAGGCCGCCGAAATATGTATAAGAAATAACCCCTACCTTTTAGTTCTCTTCACTTTTGTTTTCTTGCTATTCGTTTTCAGACCTACGCTTGTAGCTGTTCGTTTTCAGACCTACGCTTGTATCTGGTCGTTTTCAGACCTACGCTTGTAGCTGTTCGTTTTCAGACCTACGCTTGTAGCTTTTCGTTTTCAGACCTGCGCTTGCATAGCTTTCTTTTTGCATATTGTCCGTCTTCATTCTCAAATGCGTGAGTTGTATTCTAACGTCTGATGTAATCTGCATAAGCCCTCCTGGCTATTCTTAAGCCCTATTGTAAGCTTCAATCCTTGTCTTCTGTTGAATTAGTAAATTTCGATGATAAATAGAAAAGATTATTGTAAACAATCGATAAATTACCTTGAACCAGTCGTTGGTGTTCCCTAGTCTCATACGTCGTATTTATATCATGATGATTTTGTACAACATACTTGTTGTTCCTCAATCATTTAGTAACAGCATGATCTTCCCTTTCTAAATCCAACTTGTTATGTCCCTAAAGCTCCGCCTATCTCTGATCTTAGTCGGGTCAGGGTGACCCATACAAACACTTTTAATTACTAGCTGTTTGTAATGTTATCCCTTCAGTTGTTGCAGTTGATTCTGTATCCTTTCCAATTCAATTTTACCGCCAGCACATTTCCCCAACATGTTTTCACCTAGGATCGTCCCCTCCCTCCCATCCCCGATTTCCAGGGGTTACGATCACCTACGCTCTAGCGAAAGTAAGCGTAACTCCTGGATATCGAGGATGCCTCCCTCCATACTTATCTAAATAGAATTCCAAGTGTCGTTGTAGTCTCTCTTCATACTTTGGCAGGCAAGTCTCTCAACAAAATCGGAACGTCATGTCACAGAATGTTCCTTATGGACGTCTAAGTATGCTAATAGAAGGTGTCATTGTATTTCTGGGTCTTTCCTATTTGTTCTGAACACTTTGATATCTAACAGTCAGTATGCAGTCACTGCTCATACAACTCCTTGTACAGACACTTCCATCCATGTAACAAAAAAACTTCATATGTTTCTTCTTGCTTGGGTTTCCGTTACCAAATGATCGTTGTAGCGTCGAGTTGCTAGCCCCACAGACAACTTCATATGTACTGTGTGAAGGATGGGTTGCAGTGTGAGTGTGTTTTCAAGGTTTTCTTCCTTTAGCCACGTGTTACAGATATAATGGCTCAACCACGGTAGGTGAGAGTTGAACAGCTGATAGAAACTGTTATGAGACAGAAGGCTAATAGGAAATAGACTTGATTTAGGGGAACCATGCAGGAACTTGTTGTATCCCTCAATCCCATACTTTTAAAACTAACCAATCGTACGTAACTGTTGTAATTTAAAAACTGACATTAAGTCAAACAACTGCCAATTGTAACGATTAACTAAAACTAAAAATTTAACAATAACCTCCCTTTAACTTCCGTTTGGATATAACTGTGTGTGAGGGGCCGCGGTGGCCAAGTGGTTAAAGCGTCTGACATTCTGCTATACCTCACTAGCCCTCCACCACTGGGTCGCGGGTTCGAGACCTATACGTGGGGCAGTCGCCATGTACTGGCCGTAGGTCGGTGGTTTTTCTACGAGAAGTCCGGCTTTCCTCCACCACCAAATCCTGGCACATCCTTAAATGACCATAGCTGTTAAAAGGACGTAAAACACAAACAAACCAAACCAAAGGATATAACTGTAGCACAGTTGGGCCAGGACACTTCTGTCGACTACCGTAGGCAGTAAGTAGTACGGGACGGGAATCCTTAAGTGTGTATTGATTTTGACTGACGAATGTAAGACTTGGGGTAATGGAGACCTTGAACATTGCACGTCTAGGCACAGGATTCCTGTGCCATCTTTTGAAAGTAGACTCGTCCTATATCCACGCATAGAAATAGCATGGTTCTGATACAGCTTACAAACCGTCTCAAAGAGAGTTTGAAGCAAATCAAACAGTAATGACATTGCCTCATATATCGTAGTGTTCACATTTTATTTAGCCACTTTCAGTTCAGAAAAAAAAATATAATAAAAAAGACTTTGAAGTACAGGATATCAGCAGTGCAGTAACCGTATGCGTTGATATATTTTTACCTACACATCAAGATGGTCTAAGCATACTTCACATACCTAATGCAACTTATCCTCGGGCCCCTGTGGTTACATACTGTGTACTACCATAGAAGTCAACACTGTTAAAGCCCGCGGGTGTAAATGCAAGATTTATGGTCGGCTATGTGTATGGGTGTTGAAAGAAAAACATTTAAGGGCGAATGTTCTGAGGTTGGTGTTTTTTATTTTATAGTTAAAACAAATATATATAATATACACGTGTGTCAATTACAAGTAACATGCGTCACGACAATATTACCGCAGTACGCAAAAGTTTCTCTTTTTGAAAGATGTTTTTTCTCTGCTTAATGTAGCCGTGTATGACGATTGTTGAAATGTGGAGTAATTCTGTATCGTATATCAATGACTGAGGTGCATATTTCACTAAAAAAAATGACAGGTTTCTTTTATTTGGACTGTGTGTGAACCAGAATACTCCCGAGGATTATAACGAGAGTCCATTGTACTCTTAAATTACATGTTTTCCGTCTATGTGTCACGTCCATAGACGTGTCAAGGAACGTGAAGGACTTTAACTCATTCACCCCTAAAGTCACATTTGAACTTTACCAAATCAAAGAATGGACACGTCCAATTTAGATATGTAAGGGTGAATGAGTTGAGGAAACCAATCCGTAATACTCGCTATTTTGATGGGTATTTTCCCCATGGTAATTGATCTTACCGATATTTACAGGGGCCAAGCAAATTATACTATGATATATCCCTTGACCTCTTGGTCCTGTGACCCTATCCCTTTAAAACGACAAACCTGGCGAGACTGATGATGTGCGTTATCCAATATCAAATCAAGGTTAAAACGTAAAGTGGGGGCTATTCCATCAGAAATTTATATCAGGGTCGACATCACATAAACCTACAGGTTTGGTATACAGGCGATCAAACATGTTCCCAGTCTAGTATGTAGGTGTTAATACGCATCAAAATACAGGTAAACATGCTATAGGTCTGAATTCGTCAAAATGCAGGTAAACATTTATGTCATACAGTCATGGTTACTTAGCGATATGTAAATGTATACTTATAAGAACATGTTTGTCAACATTTGGGTATATATGATAAACTTAAAGTCGTCAATTTTATGAGCACACACATAGTATTACAGTACAGTACCTGTTATCTTAACCATATTTCAAATATAGAAATCCGTTTATTCATAGAAACATATAGGCATACTAAGGCATGTTATGTAATGATTTACGGTACAAAGATTTATAGCCTATTGTATAAATTGTTGAATGATTTATTTCGTTTAAAACGCGTTATAAATCATTGCAAAATGACTCAGTCTCACTTTTGAATACATTTTTATTAAATAGCCGTGTAGAAAAATATCGTTAAACGTCCGCTTGATATATAGTGAACTAGTCCACAGTTTGTAAAACTAAAAGTTCGAAATATCAAAGGTATAAGTTTAAGCGATGATATCCTATAATTTAGATATGGTCGTGTCACCTACACGAGTTAACACAGATAATGTGTGGGAAATAAGTTCTGGTGTCTGACAACTCTAGTTTTAGTCACTATGGGCTTCAATTCGTTTTATAATCATGGACATCAGCAGAAGAACACGGTGAACATTTCACGACTATAACGTTATAGATTGGGTCAGGTATTAAACAATGATTATCAGGAATAGATAAAACCGTAAAATCCCTGTGCCCGTCGCTATTTTTTGTAAGCTGTTGAAATCTGAAATTCTAAAACACTATCCTAAAACCTCAAAAAAGCTAAAGCCGATGAGAAAAATACATTCATTGTTCCGTATATATATATATATATATTGTACTTGTAAATGAATTACCAAACCAAATTTTGAAGAAAAAAAATCAAAACAAAATCATGGATATATTTTTTAACGAGAAACAGTATCACCAGTCACCTTAGTTACCCTAGGACAAGAATTCATAGACATTTCCAAAATACATACTTATTAAGACACATTCTACCTTCATGTGAATTAAATCTTCTTCACCAGTTTCACACTAAAAATTTCAACAAAAATCTCAATTGATCAAAATATATATAAATATCCGTACTCTGTCTCGGCCGGTTTTCTAATGGGTATCAATCTACACTGGTCGGTGTATTTGGCACTTGTTCCTTTGCTTGACCTCAGGTAAGGTCAGGGTGGATCGGGGGCCGGTGGATCAAGGATCGCCGGTAATCCCTGCTGTGTAATTACAGCTGGTCAACAGATAACCAATTCTCACCTGCTGAGGATAAACACCACGGTTTGACCATACAGATTTAATTGTCTACTGGCACGTGTATAACGGCGTGTCGCGTGCAACTAGTATACAGTAAAACGTCAATCAAATATTTTACCTGTAGTTATTGACCAATGGTGATACAGGTTACTCTAGGCTGTGAGGATGAAAAACATTACAGGCGCGAATCTTTAGGAGAGGAATTAATATAAGCTCTAAGCTTGTTTACCAATCCCTGTGTAATTATATGTATGTAATTAACATGTTTGAATATTGAATAAATACTGTTTTAGACTAAGAATGCCCCATACCGGGATTTGCCAATGTAACTACATTGTAACTACCTTAATTATTACCACAATATCACAGGATAACGCATTCACCAAGATTCGAATGCGTTGAATCGAATCATGCTATACAATTTTACCTAATTTCTAAGTCCAAACGTACAAGTGGCAAACACAAACATTTCCTTCTAAAGTTATTTAAATTGAGTTTAAATTTCAAATACTCACCAAGTCGTCTTGCTTCGTACTTTTCAATACAACACGTGTCTAGGTTTGTTTTAGTTTGTTAAATACTCTAGAATTTAAAAAAGAATATTTGTGGTGTCACCTTCCGTTAATGTGTTAATGGGGTATAGAAGAAGGTGTATTATATACGGGTTTATTGTTATAGTCTTCGTTAATTATTCACAGATTTAGCATACAGTGGTATATCTGTGTCATATCGGGGTAAAAGGGTACCTCAATGACCTTGGAGAGATAGAAGGTCATTTGTATTTTATGGCTCAGGCAGGTACGGGTACAGGTAAGTGGCATTGATTAAGCCCTTTAACATCGTTCTACTGTTATACACGTTACATTATTATATTTTATTTTTTTGCCTATGTTTGACGTAATTGTGTTTACTTATTAGATAAAATGATTTAGAGAAGGTATACCCTGATTGGCCATTCTTCCAGGCACATGTCTTTTTGTTTTTCTTCCTTCTACAATCGCCGAGATTACCTTTAGAGCAGGCATGGACGTATATAAATCGTTTTGTATCCGTCTGTACCGTTCAGATAAGCATATATTTACACAGGACGAACTACAATATCTAAAACGTGGTTTATCAACTTCCAACAGGAAACATAATACCGAGATAAAGCAGTACCATAACTCAGGAATAAAACTCGGTCGTTTTTATTTAGACCGAGTTGTTTCCCTTTAATCATTAGTCGTACATGTATAGGTTGATATTTCCCCCCCAAAAGCTGTGAGCTTACCATTTTCACCATCTTGGAGTTAATTTAGGGATTGTTATTTACACTTCATTAATTACCCAGCGCCATCGTTGAAAGGCTCACAGGACCGCAATTATATGATTCACTCCCCTGACGTTAACGTGGTAAGTCTTCTAACTTTCGTTTGAGTTAGAATTGTCTAGGACAGATGTCACTCCATATGTTACTAACTGGGACTAGGTATAAAATAACACATAGCATTACATCTACCAGGTTAATATTGAAATATTGATTTTTATAATTTGTTGGTATTGATGATTTTGTTTCAGGTTCCAATATGATATGCCCTCTGATCTATTCTTTCATATTTTTCGCTTCTAAAAGGCCTATTAATTAAAATTCTACAGGGGTTTTGGGTTGGTGTAGAAATATATTTTCAATAATTTAAAAAGTTGATGTACAGAAATGGTAATTCACATGTGCTATCTAAGTCCGAGTATACATGCGGTAATAATATATAAGACCAATAATAGTATAGGTATGTTTTGTATCGCCATTGGTGCCGTTGTATGGTACCAACGGACGCTGCACGTAAATCTTATGACGTCATATTTTAAATTGTTACGGTATCAGCTTACTGTTTCGGACAATTTAGAAAGGAATAGAATACCTAGACTGTATAACAAAACGGATAGCTCAACTTGTAAATGTTACCGCAGTATACCAGCATAATGACACTCTTGTCATTACATTTCCTGTTTTATGCAGGCTAGCTTGTATTTCCTTGTCTGTAGTGTAGATTGCAACACCCTCATCAGTTTATTTTAAAAGTAACTCAGATACATATCAAGCCATAGTTTATACGTCTCTGAGTAACTTAAATATTTCACAAAAAGCTGGCACCACGCCCATACTTCAGTATCTTTTTTTTAAACATGAAAATACGTATTTGTGAATTACGGATAATACCACGGAATATATATGATGCTATCTAATTAAGTCCGTGATAATACGTTTAAATTGATGTACATGTATGTATACTTGTATATTATAATACATAATAAGTATCCCTTGTGGATGCTTTAGCAAAGACAAGATAATAATGAAATGTCCCTCTTTCTAGAATAAGAACGTGTAAAATGCTCGTATGAAAACAGCTAGCGCACGTTCCTGGGATACAAAACCATTTACACCTTTAGAAAACCCTCAAATAACCTAACAATAGAATAAGTACACACTGTTGAAGCTCGGCAGATAATTAAAAGCACGTGAGTAATGTGATGTACCGCCGTAAACGTGAATGACAATATACTCGGCATACGTCAGCTTGCTGCAGCGGCTGAAGGAAAACCCAATGGGCGAGTGCGGTACATCTTCACGGCAAGACACATCGGCTGTTCCAATAATATCATTTACTCCATCTTTCTATGAATCATAACTCGTGACTTAGTACGAGATGCTTAGGCGATTTTAATCTTATCGGCGGTATTGTAAATAGCTGGTAGATTAAATAGACTCCCGCCTGAGCCCGGTACAGGTACATGTGCATTTATTATGTAAAGAGGACCGTCTCCGGCTTGACCCCGAGGGAATGACATCACAGTATTACTAAGCCATATTTTGCATTGACTGGTGAAGCGGCCATTTTCCTGCAGACATTCTACTTTTATTCTGACGATATGGGGGATATTATTAAGTAAGCTGTGCAGCTGATGATCTTGATCATATCAGAAAACCTTGTTTTATAAAATGTGTGGATTTATTAAGTGAATACTGACTGTGTGTGATGACTGAACGGGAAATCGTCCGTGTTGGCCAGCACGCGCGACCTCAGTCTCGCACCTGCCTTGACCTAATCAATTTCTATGTTTATTTTTGGACAGCTAGGGATATGAAATTTGACGGAGGGATATCTCGGATGATAGGGGTGTAACGGGTGGCAACAATGGACACCAACCCGTCGGATTACTACTACAGGGAGTATGGAACCGGCGAGAAAGAGCTGCCATTTGCCATGCTTCAGCTTGATCCACCGGACAGAGCCGTGTTGAAAATAGCAGGTATGTTTATAAATCGGTTGGTGTAATCTTCCTCCAGAAGCGTTTTATCTTATCAGTCATATCCATGATTCGTGTATTGGTATGTTGTTAGGAATATCATATTTCCACCATTACACTGTTGCTAAATATAACCCGCGGTTCTACCGTGACCTTAGAATCCACGTGTTATGTCAATCAATTTTCACGGTAATGCAAATACATCGTCGTGTTTTCTCCAAGTAAACACTCCGAAGGTGTTCTTTGTTTGCGTTGTCATGTTGAATTGTTGATGACACGGGTGTACCTACCATGCACGCTTGTTACTATTATTGATTAAACTCCGCATAGTCAAAGTGAAACCTCGCATTAAAATCTAGGACATGTTATGTTACTTAGTGTAGGTACAAGCGTGTACAGATTCGGGACCTCCACTCAGCCGAATTTGTTACTAAATTTAGACCCCATTGATACGTCACAGGAGTTGTCCCCCTACCTCCGCGGGAGTAAATCCTACAGCTGTTATTGTCCATGCAATGATGTCATGGTTGACTGACTACACAGGTACGATTGTCACCTGTGTAAGGAGCATGTGTATGTTCTGTAGTGAAACATTGGGCACATACCAAGGGTGAACCTTCCCCTTGAAGGCTGGGCAGGGAAAGTCACAGTGCCTCTTATGTGTATTACTCGTTTTAAACTGGTGGACATTTATTTGCACTCTGGGATTTAAACACATGAGTCAGTGGTGGTGTTGGTGAGCTACTTGTGAAGTAAAAATGTCGCTGTGAGGACTTTGATAAGGTGGACTGACAAAGTTTTTGTTGCACTTTCGAGACCCGTGTACAAGCGGTGTATATAGTTATCACCGATGTGTGATTTACCTGGATTCTCACCTGGGAATTAATCAGTGCTGATTAGATTTGAATGATCAGATTACATAATTGGGAAGATACAGATTAAATTCTAGTGACGAAAATATTAGGTGTATACCAGGGTTCAAATAATGCAGGCATTAAATTTCTTATCTTAAAGTGTGGAAAGTTTAAGGTGTTGTAAAAATGTGGGGTAGTACTTCGCAGTATGACCCAGCGGAGGTCCCCCCCTCCCCTCGGGCCATGATGCAGTATGAAGAAAACCGGAGAAAAGAGTCGGGTAGGTATATAGCTAGGCTAGTGTGAGGTCGTACCTCTATCCGTCAACAAGAATAACCCTACTTAACCTTTTTGCCCAGGTAGCATGCGATTTTAAATGAGCAGGTATTGAGATTTATACCTGTAATTGTTATATAGGTATATAAGGTTTAATATCGACCCTGTAACAAATACACTATTGTATAGAACATTCCCTTCCTATTGTACACATGTAATATAATATAAATATTTTTCTAAATAGGTTAATATGGCATTTACTCTTGTCGATGTTGACATAGCTATGAAATGTGATCTGGGTCAATTATCAATGGTATTTGTTAAGAGTACATAATCTATATTATATTTCTAAAAATGATGCATGCTTGATTTAGCACATTCAATAATGTTGAAAGTATGTCATGACTTCATAAGTACTTCTTTATTTAAAATGTTCATGAAAACATTGGAATGTCACTTGTATGTGCTATAATCTGTTAAAAAAAAAACTAAAATGTTTTTTCTTACTTTAGATTTTTGTTTGTGTCATAATTATAACTGCATAGGAATATTTCTGGGTTTTCCCCCGAAAATCTAAAATGATCATAAAATCTTTGCATGGTAAGTTAATGTTTTAAGTTGTGAGGAAAACTTTTTGAAATAAGTCAGTTGGCTTTTGAAAATGAATTCCTAATTAACATATGAGTCACCTGTTTATGAAATCTGGATTTAATTTATACAGCATTTAAGAGTGTATGAATATCTCAGATTTTATGACAGTATAGTGTCAACGTTTAGCCTTGTCGCCATCCCCTGGGGCTGTTTTGAAAATTAAAATTTATAATGTGGTATGCGTAGAATCAGATAAAGCATAATTTTAGACTTTAATGCAGTGAATAAAGTACTAGCTAAAAACAATGTACATGGATATTATGTGTTGAATGGTGGAGTATGTCATTGATGACATGGGTATCAAAATTAATTTCTGAAATAAAAAAAATAATAACCCTGGGAGCCTGTAGTGTATATTCATCTATTTGGCATAGGTAGAAGAAGAATTTTGGGGTTCAGGAGTTGCTTTATACTCTCTAAAACTATTGATATATTTACCCTATACATTTAATAGGAGGGTTATACATATAGGTAATAAATATGTCATTATTTTCTTGAAACAGAGAAAGAAGATAACCAACAACATACGTGTGTACTTTAGAATAATAATTGTTCAAGTAATAACCGGGGGATATAATTAATTTAGGATGTTTACGCACCAGGTACAAAATCTCAAATTAATGTTTAAATATTTACATTGTTTAATACACACCTCAAGAGGATCGTAACATTCAATAACAAAGTACAGTAGATACTAGGGGAGCTGACAACCTGTAGCAGGGCATTGTAGAATGGTCCTCCCCTCTCGTTAGATTATAATATATGTTGCTGTAGAGGAAAAGAGAATGATGCAACATTCCCCTGAGGACAGTGGTTTGTAACCCGTTCCATTTGCTTCATCACAAGAAACATATAATTTGACCCAACATCACAGTGAGTTAGAATATATACCCCTCACCCCCCTCCCCTGGTAATCTTGTCCAATGTACTGTCACAGACCAGTGTAATATTTTGTGATGTGACATTTGGTTGGGTTAATTAGCAAATCAAATATTTTAACTTGGTGTACAAGCAAAAATATCTTCAGATTTTATAGCATGATATTTCAGTGAGATAACACTATAATTTCTTTCAATCATGAAAGAATTACAATATTTGTGTAATGACATTTCGGTGAGATAGCACTATAATTTGGATTGATTTCCTCCATGTTTATATATGTTCTACCAGTATATCAAAACAAAAAGAAACAAAAACTAAACAAATGTAGACACAAATCTGTTGGCTAGATATATGTACTTTTATGTATATAGAACATTACCATCTAGTGATTAGGCCTAACAAAAAAATATGTTTGTTTCCTGTTACATGCTGGAAAAAATTAGGGTAGGTGGGTAGGGTTTTTTTTTTTTTTTTTTACAATTTTTTTATTTTTTTTATACACGA
>JAUMHH010175662.1:0-32231 GCA_032359455.1 Chlamys rubida
TCCCCTCACCACATGTGACACTCGTCATGATGTCTCCCCTCACCACATGTGGCACTCGTCATGATGTCTCCCCTCACCACATGTGGCACTCGTCATGATGTCTCCCCTCACCACATGTGACACTCGTCATGATGTCTCCCCTCACCACATGTGGCACTCGTCATGATGTCTCCCCTCACCACATGTGGCACTCGTCATGATGTCTCCCCTCACCACATGTGACACTCGTCATGATGTCTCCCCTCACCACATGTGGCACTCGTCATGATGTCTCCCCTCACAATATGTGGCATCTCATTATGCCCCCAGTCACCACCACATGTGGCATCAGCCATGACGTCCCCCGTCACAATATGTGGCATCAGCCATGACGTCCCCCGTCACAACATGTGGCACCCGTCATGATGTCTCCCGTCACAACATGTGGCACCCGTCATGATGTCTCCCGTCACAACATGTGGCACCCGTCATGTCTCCCGTCACGACATCATCAACATGTGTTTAACTAGCTAGCAGATTTTTTATTCCTTGAAGAAGTAATATTATTATTAGAATTCAAAATGTTATAAATTTTATGACAGAAAAATAAACATTCTGTGTTTGTTTCTTATCGTATCAGTAATGTAGTAATGTCTTGTAAATGTAATCGAAAACAACTCAACGTCAAATACGTCCATTAAAGAATACTGTTAAAAATAACACATTGATTGCTCCGTATCTTCCCTTGAAGTGATAGTGTATTCAAAGTTAATGGTAAAACATTTCGAATGTTATATATTTGTTATCACAAAATTTGTCCAAATTTAATGAAAACAGGAATGTTTCTGACACTTCGTTGTAGCGATAAGATGCCTTAAATGACCTTTCAAACCCACGTGTTTGATACTTTGAGTTATTTATGGAGCAATCCCAAGTCATGTTGTTTAGCACTGTGATTTCGTGGGGGTCAAGTCCTCGTGGTTTTGTTCCTGAAACTAGTCCGTGAATTATAATGTTCACGCTTTCACACACCTAACTAACTCTGCATAGGAAACGTTATATTTTTCGTGTATATTTTGCAGGCTGCAAATGAAGCGAAAATAATGTATCCACGAAATGCTGGCGTTATACAGTAACTAAATAGGTTCTAAGAGTGTTCGGTTGGATTTGTATTCCCGGAAGTGTCGCAGTATGGCTGATGTCGACTTTGTTCGGTCAACAAACGATGGCAGCTGCGCCTCTCGTTTCAAGTGGTCAATCTGAGCCTTCCGACGTCCTTCGGGCGAGAAAGAATAAATGAAATCAGTTGCTTCCTGAGCCATGAATTTCCTCATCTCATACGTTGACTTGCATTCCCCCGGAAATATTGTCCGGTCTCGACTCATGATGATAGTCTTGGCCTTCCGCTTTATTCTTTTGTACGAATATTCTTTGACGCGGAGCTGTTCGCTCCTGACGCTGGCAAGGTCAGTCACCCGAGATGACGCAGATAACAAACGATCTCTGTGGTCGGTGGGCTGAGTTGAGTTGCTCAAAGTTGCCCGTCTCAATCCTACAGAACTGGACTGGTCAAGCGGATGAAATACGGACTCGCGACGATTTGGGATTGGAATGGCACCACTTTCTTCAGGAATAGGTGTAAGGTCGTTGAAGGGTCGCTCAAGCAGACGCCCTTTCGCGATCATGTTTGCAAGTCGGATGCTCTTTGTTGCCTTCTTTATGTCTTTGAAATTGTCCACAACAACTGTCCTGCGTTCTTTGATTTCTTTTAGATAAGGATCGTACTTCTCAAATCGATGCTTCCTATAAACTTGACCAGAGGCAATGATTTTTATAAAGTCATCTTTTGTTTCCTTAATATCTTTGTTCGATGAATTTTCAGTTCTCTGTTTGTTTTTCCGGATGTGACGTAATTTCATTGACAAACGATTTCCTTCCTGTTCATTTTTCACTCTTGTAGAAAACATGCTTGATTTGCTCATTCTGAGTGTAGCGTTAAAGCGAGACTCCCATCCTGACCAGCCTTTGTTAGAGTCGGAGAGAATGCGCCGGGGCATCTGGAAACACAACAAATACTTTAAGGAATTTACATTTGAGGAATTCCAAAATTCTCTTGACCTGTGAAATAAGGTAACATTTTGATATTTATGTCAGCTGTATCCCGCAGTGGAATATCAAGAGGCGATAAATATGGGGCCTGCCTAGCTAGGAGTAATTGTTTGTGTATCCTGTGGCAGTATCACTATAGTTAAATTATACAGGTTTGCAATCAATGAAATCTTATAGTGTGACTTGCAAATAACAATTATACTTGAACAAAAAACAATACATTTTTAAGCTTTAAGCATTGCAATATACGTGGTTATTAAAATTATTTTAAATTATTTTACAACAATTGTGAAACAAATAATTTCAATTTATTTTAATCACTCGTGTTGGCCCAGAGGTTAGCGCATTGTGGGCTTAATATGGGAGCGGATTACGTGGTTAAACTGAATATACGTGATATCCAATGAGCATTCATCACTAGGTTAGAAAATATTGGATACACATACAATCATAATTATTCTAATATGCAGTTGCATATGTTTTGGTCTAATATTTGATATAATCAATGTAAAATCCTTCACATTACATTTGATTTTATTCCAAAATAAATAAGTAAATACAACTTTCATATATGTTTTCTTTTTCGCAATCCCGTGGGATGGTTTCCATACGTACACGTGACCAGTTCTTAAAACTCTCTCACGTAGACCGGTTTTCGGTAAATATCAATTTCTAAATATAGTATGTAAGAGAATCCCTAGATTTTACTGTTGATAAACAGCAATACGATTAGAGTACTATTTGAAAGGTTTATCACACTCCATGTTTGGTTATATTTAACATCAAAGTATATTGAGTTAGCCACAATGGTTCTGCTTTGTCAAGCTGTACGATATGAAACTTGCAATAATACACGACAGAAAAAATGCAATCAATCATTCTAATTAAGAGTGTTCATGTATTTTTACATATACTTATTTGAAGCATATAATAAAATCGTTTTAAACTTTTGTTTAACATTGAGAACAACCTGAAGTATAAGTGTAGTTATAGCCTTCCCTCACACCTCTTTGAGTTCTAAATCAGCATTTGTAATGTTTACATTATGTTGTCATGGATGGTGAGTTGTCTTTAGTAAAGAGTCAAAGACGGAAATATTATCTTCGTCACGCGAAGCTCTTTTGTATATTTTTCGATTTTTATATTTTAATATTTTGCTTACTGTATAACCTAAATATATCAAGGAGTTAATTTTTGATGTTTTCGCGACCTGACAATGTAAGTGAAACATCAAACCCAGTAAATTGTCGCTCTTTCGATGCAATATTAACTAAGATGACTGACTATTGATGATAATAACCGTGCGAATTTTACCCCACTAAATGAAAATACACCTTCGTACCAGAATACACAATAAAGTTCTAATGAGTGATATTTTATATAAACTAAACGTTCTTGAACACTAACAGTTTACGGTGTTTCTCAAAGCGAAATACGTTCATTTAACTCATCACTTACTTTAGCGGTCTTACAGACTAAGGTGATTAACAAACGTTTTTAAGCTACTGCGCCACAAATATCCTCATATTTTGTCTTTGTCGTTATCTTGTTATCCTTTATTTGCTTCAATAAATATCGTTCCTGCCAGCCAGTCTTTTTTGGAAAAGAAATGGCATGAAAACGGTCATTTTTGATAAACTATGAAAGCACGAATCAAGTGTACTGTACTGGTACATAAACAACCCTATTTATTGTTTCAGATCAATTGTGTCACTTATTATCTTTGTTTTACCGTTGTCTTTATCAAAATCATTTACTTAAAACAGATAATTTTAAATTATCACTTACTTTGAATATCCGTGCTTCAACGATATCCGAATTGGCCACTCGAGATTAATCAAAACTCAAAATATTATTAAAACTAGATATTCACCTGTTGTTGCCATATTTGCAGCGTTCAAGTCCTCCGGTTTGTTTGATGTTCAATATTGGGTACAGTTGCTGGTAGTGATGTGTTTATGTAGCACCCGGGTAGAACAGCACTACAGCGTGGCAAAGGAACCGTCTGGTACGATGTGGATGTAAACAGTATATAAATAACACTATTGTCATTTTATCGACTTTCGCCTTTAAATTTGCCTAACGTATAGTTCAATATCCTGTTAGCATACACTTATCTTAACGTACACAGTTAAAAGAGTAAAGGAAAATTATATATTATGGATTATTTTGAGGGCTAGATATTATGTACAAAGGCTTTAAAGTTATTTTCCGGCCCACAGTTGCATTATGACAATGCATTTCTCCCATTGATCGAGAAATGAAAGTTTGCAATAGACGCCTTATGCATTCAATATATGTTTGTAGGACCTTCGTCCTTTAAATATATGTTTTTTATACACAATTATACAATGAAGCAGACGACACTATTACAATAGAAAATATGAAGGTGAATAATGAATCTTCGACAGATACCATAATTCTTGTAACACTATTGAATATTTATAAAAACATTTCAATGTAATTGTAATTTTTATGAAACCCTCGTTTATATCAAAAGTGCATTTAATATATGTAACACTTACACATAATTTCGGCATTGCTACGAATGAGATTTTTATAGTAAAAGGGTGCGTACTGTTCATTATGTAAAAATTGATTCTTCTTTTAGCCTTCAGTTATGAGTCACTAAAATGCTCTATTGATATATAAACCATATTAAAAATGATCGATTAATTGGCAGACTTTCCCATACTATATTTCAAAAGTAAGATTTAGTTTTAAAATGAGCAAAAGAAAATAATTAAATGGCTAGATGGTGTTTTTCCGTTTGTTTTGATGACACCTCAGTTCCTTTTTTCGTATCGATTCTGTCCTTATGTGTTGACGCTGGGTTTTATAATTTACCATTTAATTTGGCAGTCACAATTCTGCAATTTGTTCAACTTTGGAACAATCTGGGGTTAATTTGACACAACATGTAATCATAAAATAGTTTTATAATTATTCAACAAAGACTGTGTATATTTCGTGTATATTTCGAATCGGTCCATGTATTTAACATGAATTGATGGCTTCCTTCTCCAATTACTTGATGTCTACCTTCGCGGTACAAGTTTACCTCGGAGCTATACTTGTTAAATTGTGATATGGCTTCAAAATGATATTGCCTTATATACTACATCGGTTGGTATTGCAATATTTACAATATATAAGATGGATTAACGTTACATCATATACAAGATGATGAGGTCGAATATTTGACGATTGCATAAAATAAGACCAGGTGTTCCAGAAGAGTAGTCTTCTTTGGCTTCATCGACGATATAAGCCATTCTAATCTAGACTTAATCCCAGGAATGGCACGTACTCAATATGAGAATTGGGATAATGGCATCGAAACCACAAATGTCTCTCTAATTAGCATCATCTAAAATATTGGAGTTCCTAAAGCACAATTAAAAACATATTTCCAAATTGGAATATGACGACGACCATAAACATTGCTCATTTTATTCACTAACTTTCATTTCGCGAAACAATTTCCATCAGAAAACGACTTTTGTCACAGAAATCGTGATATTCTGAGCAAGCCATAGTTATTTGTAAAGTCGTACCATAGAGACGAATTGTCCTTCGGTTTTTATAAAGTGCCAAATTAAAACAAATGTATGTATACGTTTAATGTTCTATAGGTAAGATACATCAGTGAACGTAACTCCTTTCGAGGTCGGGGTCAGGAACCGTCCAATTATGCTATTCATGTGAAATCAAAATGGGATACGTTGTCTGGAATCCATCCCTGCAACGCTACTCCAGGGAGAGTAAATGGCATTAGGGACATTAGAGTATTGATAGATTTGACAAGCACGTGCTACCTTCAGAGAAGCCTCCACTGATTGCCCTAAAAGCATGCATTTCCTGCCGGCAGATCAATTGGTACTGGAGTACAGTACATATGCATTTACCAAATACGCTGCGACATTTTGTACATTAAACAAGTACCCTGCGACCTGTTAGCAATGTATCGTCTAGAGTAAAGAAGCTTCAAAAGGTTTATAGCAAGAAATGCTACGTACGTACTGTCAGCATTTTGGTTTAAGCCAATCTAATTAAAATTATATCTTCACATCGCTCCAAATTTGAATAATTTTGATGTATTTGTATAGAACTGTGTTTTTGTTACCTAAATTTTGCAACAGCCTGCTCCTTAATAAATTGGGAAAATATACATGTAGCATTATTTTTATTGAAATTGGGAATTTCCTCAGGTTTTGGTCATTTTGGGAAAATAAGGCACTTTTTAGCTAGGGGGAAAAGCGTGTATTCGGCAATAAAACTGTAGAAAGGTACTTTATATCGGAAAATGTTCGATAGAAAATTTAATGTTCACCTTTTCTGTTAATTTAAGTTAAATATCCGAATAATTTGACAAAATGTACCGATATGATGTAATTGTCATCATATAAGGTCCAATGGTTTTGTCAGTCACAAACGCCCTAAGGCATTTTCAATCTAGACATCAGATGCCGATGAAAACCCCACAATCCCCGTAGTTTTAAACCTTTCCTTTACAAAACCCTGATCGCATGATATATAACATCATATATTAAAATAACCCATTTTACAAAATATCTCAATATGCGGTTACTGCTAACATCACAGATAATTAAAGTTTGCATATATATATAATAATATTTAGTAATAAAAAGTAGACGTTATTGTCAATTTTGAATTTTATTTCGCGGAATATTTATATCATTCTGTGATGTCAGAATAGAAATAAATCAAAATAGAAATAAAGGTTCAACAGTGTTAAATGTCAAATTAAGAATCATGAAAACCTCGGCGAGAGCAGACCATTTACAATAGCTGAAACCTTCCTATGTATATTAGAGCGAATTAACCCGGGTTACAAATGAATTTTACGTGCAAAGAAGTATATATCCTTATGCTTACATTCACTGGGATGCAGTCTTATTGCTTTTAAAACACATGGAGTTTTACTTTACACAAACAAAAAGTTCAAATTGACGAATTAGTAACGGCACAGTATAAACGTGTATTCCTTTGATTACAAGCCAATCAGCAAAACGTCCTTTTGTGGCCGACGTGTTAAGCCTACTTATAACACACCAGCTGATCACATTGTCAACAAGATTGTATATCGACTTTCGTGATCGAAACCCTTTCATGCGTTGTTATGAAGTATAGTTGATAATGAAAAGCATATTGTCTCCCTTTAAACATTGAAAGCTTTTAATGAATACACCACGTACAAATTAAAAACAGATATTTATGTCCGAGGTATATCAACGTTTCTGCTCTCACTGGGGGGCAAAAGCAATCAGGCTCAACGTTGTTATGATCTATCGTCATTTGTTGTTATTATGTATCTATTGTTTTCCTGGCATTACACCCGTTACGCATTTCTAGATTATAACTAGATTGTAAATGTCTATTGTCATGTGGATTATATCACTTTCGTGAGAGAAAAAAAAGACAAAAAAACATCAACATAATGATTCAAATTTTTAATAATACGAGAGGGAAAAATAAAACACCACAGTAATGTAATATGATTCGGTTATTTCTGAAAAAATACATCTCTAGGCATTCAATGATTGTCAAACATTATATGTTTGAGAATATATAATAATATATAATTATCATAGCATGTATAAACAATGAGAGATTAATGCTGTTCCCTTATAGATAAATGATCAACCTTCCAGAAGACAATTGTGACAATCTCTTAGCTAGAACGCTATACCTCAATTTGTGAGATACAGTGCTGTGCTAACTCCCCAGCCTTACACAACGCCTCGATTATCTTCCTAAAACGCTGTCTGACTAGTAAATCTTGTTGCTGGAATGCTAGCTCGCCAATGCTAGAATTTAAATAACGTCAATATAGAATGCTAACTCGATAGACATAGCTTCTTTTCAATCAAGAGCCAAGAACGATAACTCGTAAATCCTTGCCTGGGATTCTACCCAACTCGGCAAACGCGGTGCAAAGCAGTCAATCTTGTCAATCGCTAAGTTAGAACGGTTACTCTCTATTCCTGGGGATTACAACTTTTACTTGACAATACCAGATGCTGATTTGTCAAACACAAGGCTAAAATATTATTTAATAATATCACCATGGTTATCAAATGCTTATCTTACGATAAAATTATTGTTTTTTCTCGTCAGTAATGATGATGTGTTTTTATTGACATTATTTTTCTTTTGTAAACCAGTGTGGAAATTTCATGTGCTATTTTTGATGAAATGGTAAATGGCGCATGCGCATTTTCACTAGGACACTGCACTACAATGCCACTCACAATATTTTGCACAAGACCGTACAAACGCATATAGACATATTTAGAGCTCCTTCGAGGTAACATTTTAATGGATCAGCTGTTCAGGGAAAGAAGTGTATACTTCTTCTTTGATCCACTTGGCTAATCAATTTTTACAGGAAAACAAATAATAACTGATATAAAGAGGTTTTCATGTAATATTTCTAAATCGATATTCACACTAAAAGTTGAAACTGCATAAAGCTATATTTTAAAAATAAAAGTCGTTTATATTTTTTTTTTTTTTTTTTGAAAAATCTCATTTCATAATCGGATATCTCAAACTCGTTAAGAGAGGAACGCTTTGCGCATCCGGGTATCGATGTTCTTTTTAGCGAAATAGTCGACTCAAATAAACATCGAACAACTGACTCGTCGTGAAATATTCCTGATAGATGACACCAATCATACACCGAAATGCTATCAGATGATATTTTTTTTAAAAGACAACGTTCTGGGTTGTCATTGTCTATACTATCGACCGTTTATGCAAACCAAACTTTTTCTAATTAATCGTATCGCTATTAGAATGGTCGTGCTTTTCCTGTCAATATCATTACTGGAGAGCGATACTAATATCGATCATTCGGTCCCAAGTTCCACAAATAAATCGTATATTTATACCGCTAAGATCGACGTCTAAAAGCCAATCATCTTCTTATCAACTGACCTAAGACAAATTGTAGGTATTTAGATCAACCCTACTGCCAGTCATATTATAACGTACAGATGTTGACGTTTGGGTAAGATTTCATTGTCGCGGTATTTTATCTGAATTGGAGAAGGAATTGTATATAAGTTATTTTCGCAAGACATGATGTATTTAGTTTTAGCTATCATCAACACCAGGAAACTAGAGTTTGGTTTGGTTTGTTTGTGTTTTACGTCCTATTAACAGCTATGCTCATTTAAGGACGTGCCAGGTTTTGATGATGGAGGAAAGCCGGAGTTCCCGTAGAAAAACCACCGACCTACGGTCAGTACCTGGTGACTGTCCCACGTAGGTCTCTAACCCGCGATCCAGTGGTGGAGGGCTAGTGGTAGCAGGAGACTAGAGACTACAATCTGGTTTTGTATTCGCGGAAGTTAAGGTATTTACATTAAGGAGTTAGTCGCAGTATCAAGCATCATTGAAGGCAGTAATGACAATATATCTTCACAACTCCATCAAAAATACTATAATACTGTCACACGCAATGAAAAGGAATATATAACATTTGTTTTGAACATTAAATGATTATATTGATGACAAGAGCGATGCTTGTAAAGGGAATGGTACATCAAGTATCTGCGTAATACCCATTTGGAATGAATGTAGCAATTGTGGTGTATTGAGTTTTGTAAACGCCTCCTAGAGTTTTATCAACTTACACTTGTACAAAAGATAGTTATGATGTACTTTATATGGATAAACTATTCATAAAAAACCGTTGAAAATGTAATCTAATTCCGTAAACTTACAATTATCTTGTTCAGTTTCGGTACAATACTGTTATGGTTTACACTCAACGGAAGATGATAAGGATTTCCCGAAATTTTCAATGATTTAGTAATATTGAAAATAAGTAACATTTTGTGAAAACAATGTTGATTTTAGCACCGTTTTAACTCTAGTATATCTATTACTATAGAATAACCTCATTTTGAGCTTTTGTATAGACTTTGAATCATGAAAACAGTTTTTCTGGAACTTTTCTTATATATAACAATATGAACAGTTCATAGATGTATAAAGTTAATAGTTTTAAATATCGATATAGTTTGCTTATTCATTGTAATAGTCAAGTTTGAATAGAGACGATTCATTTGAAATGGAGACACCATGAATCAGCTATATAAATATAATTAGATGGCTACAGTATGTATGACGTCAGCGCGCGTGAATATGACGTCACTGTGTCGCGTGCTCCTCTGCCTCTCTTTTCTCGTCAAGGGTCATATATTTTGGACTGTCGGCCATGATACTCTGCATTTCCGAACCGTCCCGACTCGCCGCCATGTCGAAATAAGTCTTACTGAATATCCATGATCGGAGTTTGTAAATTTCATAGAGAATAAACTGGCTAAGAATCGCCTGGACTATGCATAGCACACACGTAACAATTGCCTCTGCAGGATTCTCCCAGTTCAGTACATTATACGCGTAATGGCGCCCCTGTAGGATGGTCCCGTCATTCAGGAAGTATATGGCGTTGAATAGAGAGTAAATGGAACCGAGCATGATGGCGAACAACATGTGGAGAAGGCGCACTGGAGCGGCACTGATTAGGAGGTCAAGGACAACATAGGTGGTATTCAATGTGTGCTTGAGGCGGCTCATGTCGGTCGCCAGGATCTCTGTAGAGAGAAATAAACTTGTTATGTTGTCCGATATACAACTGTATTATTTATACAACTGTATTATTTACTGTCTGGTAGATGTGTGTATATGACACCGTTTCGGTTATTTCTGGATAGATTAATAATGATACAGTTATAATTATCGTAATGTTGTTATCTATTAAAAGAAATTATTGTAATGTTGTTATCTATTAAAAGAAACCAACAAAGAAGTACCGAAGTATCAAATAAAAAAAAACGAAACTCAAACTAAAAACAAAAGTTCGGGCAAATGATGTACTAAGAGGGGTTTTACATGGAGACAATTCAACAAGTACAAGGAGAATACGATCAGGCGTTCCGGAAGGTAAAGTTATCTTCCAACAAGGCGATATAACTCCGTAACATCATATATTTCTTTTTTTGCTTATATGTGAGAAAATATCATTATAGCCTACAACGATACATTTAAATAAAATTGTAATACATATCGAAACTGTATGTACGTACTGGACGTGTCAAGAAAGGTGAGAAATCCCCAGTAAGAAATGGTCACCACCACAGCAGAGTTGTAACTGAGGTTTTGTAGTCCCCATTGGAGCTTCAGCGAGCGTGGCATCCTCTCAAACGTCTGGCGATCTGAAGTAGACAAAATAATGTCCCTTGTGTAATTATTGAGGCATTATGAAATACAATAAACATCCACCTAACCGTATACACATAAACATCCACCTAACCGTATACACATAAACATCCACCTAACCGTATACACATAAACATCCACCTTACCGTATACACATAAACATCCACCTAACCGTATACACATAAACAGTTTCTAGGACAAAGCAGAACAATGTTCTTTTGTGTAAGAAGATGGTTTGAAATAAAAAATCAAGTCTTGTTTTCTCAAAAAATATCTTATGTATAAACATACGCATACATTGTCTATTTATTATTTATTAACTTCAAATATCCGGTAAGTACATATCAATGTTTCAAATTTCAACGGTTTTGCATTCCAAACGTTTCTTGACCTTTAAAAAGTAAAATCTTACCTTGAGCAGAAATGTGTATCTAAGCAATTTTTTGTTTGCAATTATATTTTTTCGCATTTTACGCGCAATTTTAACATGAATAGAAATTATTTTTATGACATGTATTATAAATATAACATGCTTTTTCGTTACGAATGCACAATGTCTACAAATAACTTGGAGACGACAAATTCAGTGTGCGATTAAGTTTCTTTCGAGTAATCTGGAACAGAACCCTATTAGTGTAATTGAATATTTGCATTGCTTCACTCATTTTTATTATTTGTAAAAGTATCGGAACATTCAAATGTATACAAATGTACATTTAAATTATAAAGACCTATATGTTCACACATGAAAGTGTGATCATTGATCAAACGGTAGGACATGCTTAAACTTCAGAAGTCATAGCGATAACGGAAGTACAAAAGTTGTAGAGGAATGATAGAAAAATTAAGATAAAGATTCCAGATATTACAAAGGAGGAAGCAGACAAATGACAGTCTGTGAAAAAGTCTTTCTTTTTTTTACGTCGGAGACAAATAACCCTTGATTTTGCTGGCTGTTTCTTTTACATCTCTCCGACGACCATTTAAAGACAACCATATATACACATGTATATATTTGTAAAATGACATTAAGCTACATTGAATAAACATCATGATCAAGAAAAACAAAACTACCTGAGCATGGACATACCGCTATCATCACGATGTGTTTAAACATCAGTAGAATAAGTCTGTTTGCAAATAACTCTTAGCATATTGTACCGACTTGTCTCCCCTTCTGTCGACAGCATTGCTTGATAGTTTATAGTGATGCAGTAGGCGACGCTTACATTGTTATTTAAATGAGATTTCTTGTCGGTCTAATGTGAAGCCACAGTGACTGCCGGATCAAAACTGTAGGCTATCGAAGTTACTAGTTTCCCATGCGTCGTTAGAATACTTAATGCGGGGTGAAATACTTTTAATTTGGTCCCTGATGGGGAAATGTTACCTTTCTTATAATATAATATTGGTGTCACTAGAATCATTCAAAAGTATTATTTCGTTCATTCTATGAGGGGAACATACGAGGTGAACCATGGGTAAATGTTTCGTACTTCATAATGGACTCTTTTAATTGAAAAATATATTACTGATTTGATATTATTTCATCACGTACCAGTTTATGAAGTGAAGTACAATAAATAAAACAGAACAACAGTTAAGATCTGAGGATGCAGACTATTAAAGATTATATAGATTGGAAAATAAAGTTATTTTCGATCACATTCGAAAAGCAATTTTTCTATTTTCATATTAAATATACATTGTACAAAAGCCCAACTCAACGTCGTTTCACACGATTCTGTCAATTCCGCAAAACTATCATTTAAAAATATAAAAAAAATATTTGTTCTTGTTTCCTGACGAAAACTTGATATATCTTACTTGTGATTTAAAATTATTTACACTATTCGATTGAATATGGGGTGCGATAGATCAAAAAGCCATGGATACACTCTTGGTTATATGAATACTTTTGGTGACATTGATGTTGACGTCACAGAACAAATGCCCATCAACGCCAACAGAACTGTTGAAATCAACCCTCGGGCATTGATGACTACGCTAGGTTGTATAATAGATTTATAGTATATGGCAAAATAATTCATTATAGAAAATAGGAGAATCTGTATCTCACATTCTCATGATTTTCCTTTTGAGTAAACCTACATTTTTTTATTAAAATATTTTATTATATAATTCTCTGACTCGGTTTTCTACCTTAGAAATATTAAAAGCTTATAAGAAGAAAATCATAATGATACGGTAAATTAATAATATTGATATTGCCCTAAATGTGTAGATGAAATGCTCGGCTTTTAATTGTGAATGATGTCGTATGAGATTTTGATGAATGCAGGGTACTCCTACTTATTTTCTATCCCAAGCGGCCATATATTTACGCAAGACCTGTCTCCTCTTTCCCCATTCTCGATATTCCAGAGGTTACGCGTATTTACGTTCTCTGCACCCCTGGAATATACGTCATGAAAAAGTCTAAGACACGAGGTAAGCTATTTGACACATTAGCTCAATCAGTAAGTCAGTTTTACTCCTTTTTGGATACTTGAAAAATCTAACCCAATGCCTCATTGCAATCAAGCAAATCACATATATCGGGGGGGTTTTTAATGTCAAGTTTTAATTACTGTAATGATATTAATAAACCCAAAACGAGATGGATCTTAACACACAAAACGAGAAACAGCTAATGTTTTCCAACGAATCGTCCTGCACTCAACTGTTGAGCGGCAGATATATACACTCTAGGAGATGGCCATCTCTTGTGAGACTGCATCGTTAATATAGGGGTGACTTTCCGTTATACAATTGTCATTTAGGTGTAGAAGTACTTATCATTTTGAGGGAAATGGTACCCATGGAATGGCTAATGGACTAATGTGTGGTATGATGTCACTGCGGGAATATAATCGGCAAGAAAAACCAAATAGGGATCCTAAAACATTCGTCAGACAGGTTAAGTTCATTCTTGCCAAATCTGTTTAAATCGATTCTAAAGTAAGCGTCCTATGTACATATAATTTCAAAGTCTACACAGTAGAACGCCAGTGTAACTAACCCTTGAGCAATATATATATATATATATAAGTGAATCAAAGTCTACGAGAAACACAAAGGGTCCCTGCATCCTTGGACAGAGTCTACCTGGTGTTTGTACGTAAGATAGTATTGTTCGAAACATAGGAATGATGACAAACTATCTCATATAAAACAAATAGATAACTAGATAACCAACATCTGGTATATGAAAAATAGAAAACTAAGTGAAACTTATGGTAAAATGTCTCGTAAAAACACATTGTTGATTACATGAAATAAGACATCAAATTATCTTAAAAACTTTCCAATTTAAGATGTAACATCATTTTTATAAGATATCTTATTAATTCTGTAAGACATCTTATTACCAATCGTTTATATGATACCTTATTAGATACTTTTAACATTCGTAAGATAACATTATTTAATTTCATACGATATCTTTTACGTGTTTTGCCACCTTAGGTTTCTCAATAAGTGTTAAGTTATTTTACAATATTACCCCATATTGATCATACACAAACACTGGAAATATCAATAATGTTGTTTGAACTTGAAGGGGGATACTGATAGGAAAAAACGACTATAACCTATCACTATTTCCCCTCACATGATATGTTATATCTGTTTGAAGTATTTTGGTATATCTAATATTGCTTTGAAGTTTACTCAAATTCGCAATTCCCTCGAAAGGAATTTCCTTATCAAGCACACAAACGTGTTGTTTTTCAGCAGTATAGGTCATATGTCATGCTAAGTAATATGATTACATACATTTGTATCAGTGACACAGTCTCGGATAAATCATTGCTGTCCCTTTGATGTTAGTTTTATGTAGGGCAGTTTATATTGGTAAAGTTCGTGCCGATTATATATCTATCATGCACAACATAAAAAATAGCGAGTTAATCAATAATTTGAAAGTCAGATCAAAAGTGAGGTTATTCGGTTTCATAACACATAAAAGTAAAAAAAATATAAGGTTACTTTCAGGGCAGTAGGCATTTTTTGTTTTTTCCCCAGAAAGGTTTATCTGTGAATTTAACACATCAAATATTTCTAACCAAGCAGTTCTATGTATCAAACGTTAACGAGATCGACAACGCGTCAATCAAAGCATTACTAAGCATTAAGATGTACCTTCAAACCCTTATATACATGTACCTTTGTTTTGTCACCTACTTTAAAGTGTTGATGCAGACATAGAATGTTCAGGGTCATGCTCTGTCACTAATATTTCTTTATACGTACACACCCTGATAGATATTCAATCAACCGTCGCCATTATTTTCCTTCTGTCTTTACAACAAATTACATCACTCTCTATCGGCACCTCAAGCATGTCCAACAAATGGACATCGCTGGCACGAATTGAATAAAATTATCAAATATTCTGAATAACCAGTGCAATTTACACAAACTTATGAAAATATTTCAAATTCTATTAATGCATTACAATTACCAAAAGTTGCCGGTTCCATTTGTCAATGCGGTTAATCATGAAAGCGTTGATTTTGTGCATGATTTGTTTGTCAATTTTCACATCCTCTGTACGCTATTAAACAAGCATAGCAGAAGGCATTTGTTAGTGTATTTATTGAAATGATCAAATTTTGACAAAATGCAAACAATACTTATAAAATAATTTTGCATGATTAAAATGTATTCCAAATGATTTTTTTCTAACTTTATCCATGACAACCAACATTCATAGATCGAATTATTTTTCTGAATAAATTTCAGTGTAAAGAACCTTATCGTAGATTTACACAACTCCAGTTATAATGAATGATCATTTTTTTTAAACATAAAAGCATTTCTCATTATTTTCTTCTAGAACAAATGATACTTTTTGAAAATTTAAAATGTGTCATACAACCGAGGTTTACTAACCTTCAAGGAGTATAACGTATTCGTAAACTAATAAAGTATTTCACCTAAAATCGGTAAATCTATTCCAACACTCAATATTCTTATTTAATTTCGTATGTACTGAAAAGTAATAGAAAAGTCTACGGGGAAGTGCATGTGACATACAAGTACACCGAAAGAGTACTGAAATGTTATTCTTATACCTTGGAATGTACAATAGGACATGTCAAACATTGTGACGCGAAATGGTGCAACAAACACTCGCAAAATCACGTAAAATAAACAAACACAGGTTATATTAAAACAGCAAACCGTAATCATTTAACTTTTATGAGTTACATATCTTCATGAAATTACGAACACTTAATGAACATTTTCTCAAAAAATATAAAGAATCAATTTTTAGCTGAATGTTTTTCAGACTTTAATAGCCACATTTTCGTATTCGCGAATTCTTATTGAAGTGGGTTTTAGCAACAGCACGAAATAAACTAATCGCACATACTAATTGGCATCCGTTTCATTTGAAAATCGAAAACATGGTAATAGTTCATAACTGTTTTTCCAAAATACAAATGTATTCGCTTTAATTGCTATCATGACCGAAACTCGGGAATTACTAAACCACTAAATTAACTCACACAACTGAGACAGAAATTTCAATTTAACCTAGCTGTTACTGAAGGAAATGGTACAGAAAAAATAATGATATTCAATTTACTTTCCGTCATATTTTGACTGATTTGCTTACGCCTCCCGCTCGAAACTCACCGTCAGGGGGCGCAGCTGTGACGTGTTATTGAATGAAAAATATATCACCAGGCCATCTTTAATGTACTACATTGTCACGCTGGTCTGATTTATCATTGACAGGAAATCAAACATCACGAGATTTCTATCCAATATTGTATTAACAATAGCATGTCTGACCGATTACCATGGAAACGACATCCGTTCCTGGAATTTGTTCCCTCTTTATCTCCACGGAATTGCTGTTGGTAGCACTAACTGCACAGTGAAATTAACTTCAGTATTTGCTTAAAACACACAGAAAATCAATTTTTATGCAGACTAATTCTAAAACGTGTCGTGATGTACAGAACTACATCATATTGTGTTCATTTCCAGTGGAAATGTGTTGTTTGCTGTCTGTCAGTGACACACATTCTTGAAGAATAACGGAAAACAATCTTCAACTTTGTCTTGACATTTGCAGTGTCTTCAAATGAGATGGGCTTACTTTCCACGGTCTCATTGCCTTATTGTTTTAAGGAGCCAAGTAATCTATGTCTTCTTAGCCAATCCTCTTTCTGACATCCTTTCTATCAAGTCGTTTGACAGGCTTACCTGTCTTGTTCCTATTTCCACTAGGCTTCTCTTCGAAGCATGTGTGTCAGAAGAGCTGCCCAGTGGAGAAAAAAACTACAACAGGAAAGCTAATCAATTGGCGTTCGTACTTGTAAAGTTGAAGATTGCCAGCCAATGATCGTTTACAGATCAATACTCTTATTGGAGAAAGACTATAAAAATACGAATTAAATGTTTGTTTTGCTGAATGCATTGGCATTCGTATGAACCGAGTTACAATATAGCCTTCAAAATTTTATATAATTTTGATAATTTTCTTTTATATCGAAATATATAAAGTGCTATCTTTAACCAGCTTGTGTCGAAACCACCTACAAATGTAATGCCTTGTTGAAAATTATTCTTAACCTAAAACAAAATAACGCGGTGATTTGGAATGAAACAAATATGCAGTATAAATGAGATGAAAAATCTCAAAAATGAAATATTTGACGGTAATAGATACACTTAATCACTTTTAAAATCTCCGTAAACCTCCATGTAAAACAGAAATGTACCCGACATACATTGTATTTTGAAAAAATAACGAGCCCTTTATATAATTCACCCCAAAATTGTAATCTGCCCAACGTCCACTCCCACGCCCATCCCTACGCCCAATCCCACGCCCACCCCTACGCATACGATAGGAATATTCCTCAGGTTTCGTGACTTCGACCAAGCGAGATAAAAACTGTATTTAAGGTTGTTTTAAAGAAGGAGGACAAATTCATGAACGTCAATGCAATTCACAGCGTAAAAGTTTTCCGGAGCACAACCATCCATCAGCACAGCAAACAACGCTATTATAACTTTTAAAAAAGGAACACAAAAAAAACAAAAAAAAAACAATCGATTTGTGGTTAAATGTCAGTGACAATGGATTAATGGTTAATAATAAACCCTCTCGAAATATCACACAAACGATTTGCTTCAAATAAGATATGTTATTTTAAAATATCTGAACGGTTTATTTCGAACAAAGATTACTCGCAATGTATTTTAACGCATACTGTTTTCACCAAACCCCAGAGTCTTTATTGGTATCTTGTTCATATTCAATGTCACTAGCTGGAAGATGGAAGGAGGAATTATCTTATTATCTGGACAAATGCGGCATACGGAAATAAGGTTATCATTAGTTAAGACATATGACCGTCGGGTATCCCAATCATGCATGACAATTCCATTCCAGAAACAAACCATATAGATGTACTGATTACAAACAGGGGTACAGAACATTACCTCATGGTGAAATAAATAATATGTAACTGTTTCAAGTTTGAAGAAAAACAAAAAAAAAGGAAGTAATGGATATATCTTGTTCAAAGGTTCTGTGTTTTTTAATATTAATACATGTAGCAGCATTTACCACAATATAATCATGTGACATATTGAGACACATTGAACGGAGACATTTATTTACTTGGCCCAAACGGTTTTCTTCCTGGATGTCTGTTGAACTTCCCCCGGAACAATTGCACTAAATTTAAGAAGTATATATTTTAGGATTTACTTATGCGATTAACCCTCAAATTGTTTCAACTTCTCAAATAAAAAAACCCAGCTTTATATCATTGTTTACATAAATAATGTAAAGGTTTTTTTATAATGTTCCTTTCACTGACACTTATCCTGCCACAGCTGGATAACCTGTTTGTCAATATATACCCGTTCGTCGAATGTTTGACATATAGTCCAGTCAACAAAAGGTCATACATACCCAGTGTCCAGTCAGTTCGACACGAGTAGAAGGTCACGCAGACCGCCTGGATAATAGCGGTCAATCCCAGAAGGATGAAGCTCCAGTTGGTGGCGTAGATGAGGTAGAGCCACCTCCGATCACTATAAAACACTTCTGTCTCGTACATGACATCAGCGATTATCCAGCCGACCATTCCCGCGGCAATCATCAGCCGGTACGCCACGTAAATCTTCTGGTTTATCGGCCACTGGAAATAAAAACAAAACGTCTATATAAAAAAATATGACAATTTACAACGGATACATACATCAATATTATCAGTGACATCTCGATAAACGACGGTCGAGCGTTTTATCTTTACATGTCTGGTCAAAATATTGATAAAAGTGCATAAAGGTGATAATCGTAGCGTCATAGTCAGACATGACTCATGTGGGGTCTTTGAGAATCGGGGACTCTGCTTTGGTCCACTGATTTGCTTATTGATATTTCAGTCAGTTTACACTAGAGTGAAACGTCCAAGTTGTCTTCTTCACAAGTTGACATTTTCCATGATGTATATAAACATGATGTGCTAGTTCAATTACACCACCATAACGTAACCCATACATTGACTGATTTACAAGTTGTCATTGTCCCGGTTGTGACATTTCAGTTATACATCACTATAAAAATAGCCCATTTCTTAATCCCATCGCAGGTAGGTGCTGTTTCTGATTTGATATTCATACAGAAAGTCGTGGGTTGACTCCATCACATATCCGATGTGATAAATGAGTTAGATGACATTATAGAGTATCGCATATACGTATGTCGTCTGTATCACAAGAGGACTGTTCGTGATGTGATCATTTGTGAAAAGACACTATAAAATAAGTTCCTTAACTGTCTCAATCAGAAGTAGTCACAGTACTAGTTCTGATGAAGTGACCCGATTCTTTTTCAGTTCGCTGTGAATTAACTAAATACATCTTAAGTGAAATCGTCATGAACACATCGATTCAGTACTGCGGGGTAAACAAAATCCTAATGAAACCCAAATAGTAACAATGAATGATCACTATCATGATCGTTTTGTTTTCAGCTAAATTACTAGATGACAAAAGATAGACATTTGTGCGTACGTTTGTGACTGATAGATAATTGAACCAAATACGTTCATCATCAGATTAAATGTTAAACAACCAAGCTATACAGTCAACACAGTAAGTCCAGTTACCGAGGAACAAGGACAATTTTGAATATTCATAAGCAGATACTATACCTTAATGTCATGAATATTTATTCGCGCCTACACGCACAACACATTTGCATCAGAGAGCACTCATTTTTCCATTTAAAATAAGTGAATCATTCCTATGCGCTGTTTTTGCTTAATGCTTTTCTGATATATCTAAATTACTCTTTAAATGCAATGAAATTAAATAGAAAATGACGATATGATGCAAGATGACCTAGATCGACAACAGTACGAGTGCCACATGTAGTGATGGGAGACCTAAGGATGGGTACAACATCTGTGATGCTGCAAATGTTTACCCATCCGAGGAACTGTTGCTTCTGTTTGGTGATTCCTGTTGTCTTTGCCTTTGTTTTGACGTCTGTCCGGATTATGTAGGTATCTTTCCCATTGACTTAAAGGTCTACCAACACTGTTAACCTGGCCTAATTACGCTTCCTCCTCGTATTAAGTACAGCAGTGGCCTTCCTTTTGCCATTTGTACATATTGACTAAAGTGTTAGCTTTGATGGAAACTTTTGGCTCGAAACCAAATACTGTGATTAACAATTTGTGTATCAAAGACAGAATGAGTTGATAGGAACTTATCATACTCACAAGTACTGAATCAACCGTTAACATGTGTATTCTGTATTTATCATTTCTCACCCCTGCAGGTCGGGAACTGAGAAAAAATCACCGATTGTATGTTGTTAGAGGTGGAAGCCAATGTGGATATTATAATTTGGGAACCCCCTGCAGAATTGGGGGTTTGCTTTTGTTCTTTGTACTAAGGACACAAAATGACCAGAATAAATATGTTTAACCCATTGGGGATCTTATATTTTCTCCCTTCTTCCTTACATAGGTTTTGTTTTCTAGCACCTTCCATGGTAAACATCACTGTTGGCTTCTGGTGAGGAAGGCATTGGGTTTTGTCCCCATGCTGGGACATACCAAAGTCCTAAAAGATTGTACATGTAGTTGTTATGAGCTGAATGTTAAGTATTTAAGGAAGTAGCAACAACTTGTTTACCGTTCTCGGTATAAATCTGACCGGTTGGTTTATTGTACTGGGTGCCTTCGGCATGGTATTTCAGCGAAATGTCACTCTAAAGTCGGTGTCACATCAGCGCTATCGAATGGAGGCAAGTACACCAACATACCGCTTCCAGCGGACCTATCAATGAACGCTAAACACATCTATTATTGCTAATGTGTTATGCGTTATGTGTTTATTCGTTCTATCTTGACTATTTTCTATAGATTCCTGTTATCCGTGTGTCTGGTTTAATGTTTTTTATATTGCACGAGTAATAGTGAAAAGGTATATTTGTTCCAGAGAAATAAACATTCATCAAAATGAGCTTGCGTTTGGATGTTTGCCTCCTGTATTGAAAAGGCCTTCGCAAGCTGATATAGTATTACTCCTATAACTGGAAGCGTCTGTGGCCTTGATACGTGTTCGGTAGTCTGGTGTTGAGTGTTGACCATTGTCGGGATTCGTAACTCACTATCGTTTCAGGCCAATCCTTATCCTGCTAGACAAAGTCAATCTTTAATCACGATCTTGCTGTTGTCTAAAACATCCCATACTTCATTGTCAATCACCGCGTTGAAGGAGCACGCAAACATATGAGGTAGTGTTTACCTCTCTCTCGAGACAAAGAATCGTGCCTACCAAATCTGTAAGCAACGTCAAGAAACGTATTCACAGCGTAGGGTCACTTTAATGTAAAATAAATGTTTCATGCCTCGTTTTCAATATGACCTAGAAACTCACTTAACAACGAGGAAGTGTTCACTGCACTCCATGTAAATCTTTCCTTCGTGTATATTATGTATCTAGTTTCATTAGTTTTAATCGGTTTTCGTCATACTGTCTGATATTATTATTTTGCTGCTTTATCTTAAAAACAACACTGTATGTTCCAAGGAAATTCGCCATTAATTCACTATTTGTAAATGAAAAAAAAAAATACGGCAAGATAGAAACAAAGAAAATATTTGCATCGAGACTCTTGAAACAGTACAAAAAAAATTGAGACCAGGTGTTCCAGGAAGGTAAGCGTCTACTGATTCATCTACAACAACCGACATGCAAATAACCGCCAAATCCAAGTAATCGCATGTCAACCCATCGAAAACTGACAACAAAACCGTAAACCACATTAATGAGCATATCACAACTATCGACATTGACTTCACACAAAGAGCATATTTCCCGAGGATATCATGATAGCAACTATAAAACCTGTCCATATAGTCGTCATTAACTTGTATCTTTGAAACTCATTTGTAATTTTATCCTGCAACAGCCGACATCTATCACGGAAGTCATGATAATCGATGCAAGCTCTTGAAGCACAATCAAATGCGACATTAACACCGTAGGTTGAGAAACGGGGATGTTATAATCAAGAAAGGTAAACTTAAAGGTCGGAAAAACAAAAGCATCCCGCTTACTATACAGCTTAGCATTAAACCTTCCTGTTGTTCACGTTGTAAGTTAAACTTGAGAAATGCAGTTGAGTCTTGTGTCCATGATGTCAAGCTAAGGAGGGTATATACGATCGACGTGGTCGATAAATCATGAATTTAGATAAATTAATTGAAATAGCGAGATTTTCTACAATAATATACAAAAGAGTTAAGATATAAGCCTAGGCCCATCTACACGTTAAGGCAAAGTAAATCCTTCAGTTGAAAGTAGATCCGTTATATTCAGCAAAAAGATCGCAAGGACTTTTCATTGACAAATAATAATTTATCAATACAACCAGAGATAAAAAAAAAATCTGTTTCTGCACTTCCGTCATATATCATATTATTTGTAGCTTAATACTTCATCTTACCTACATATTTTTTCTTTCCAAATGCCTAAAGGTATAGGTTGCTCTTGACCACGTGGTTGTTTTGTGGTAGCCCTATTGTGCATCGACCACGAGGACTCGTACAACGCGGCCAAACTAAAACATGGTAACAACGCCAACGCAACTGGTCGATGATGGCGGAGTAATTTGGTAACTGCTCTTCAGTTGAGTAATTCCTATTATCAACCAATCAATTCTGCGCCATGATCGATGGCTGGGGTTTTAAACGAACGAACCGACACACAGCAAACACAAAACCTGCTCACATCATCACTCGAACAACACTCAATGATGTGTAAGATTAAGCAGCTTTAGACGCTCAAACCATTGTTGATTATCACAAAGTGCAATCAAACAAAGGAGTCGTTCCTGCACACAAAGTACATGTACCCCGTTCTATGTGTGCCTAACTTATGTTAATTTGATCAAAAACGTATATTGCTTTTTTAACAGTATCGCATGATTTGAAAATATAATTATCAGATTCATATATTTTTTTTTAAATTGATTCCATTTGATAGAAATATCGACTGAGACAATATGTCACTTATCTTATGAAGATTGTTATACATGTATGACCAAGGATGCGTAATAGTTATTCATTAACCCGTCTGTCTTTGCGTTAAAGACGACTAATTCTGCTAAGAATGTATGTACAGTTTTGTCTAAATGAGACATGGTTACGTTTCCTGGTTATAAATAGGTTAATCGAGGGAGTGGTTCGTAGTGGCGATGAGGGTTGGTCAGTGAGGGGATATTAAAACATAACGTTTTATACTATTAATCAACTGTGCGATTTTCTGCTGCAGGCTCTTTCAAGTAGCCTTATTTCATATAATCAAGTATTTCCCTCTCATTTGCATATATATTGACTAGTTTACGGTTTATACGACTGAGTTACTGAACAGTTAATAAAGATCAGAACATTTTTCTCAATTTGCCCGACAGTTTCATCTGGATTGGAAATGGGTTATGCAATCTAGGTAACATTAGCTAGCGACAGGCACATCCATGTGAAGATGTAAAACCATAGTATTCCGGAGTGAAGTGAGCTTGGAAAATCTTGAGGGTTGCGATTGCAATTTTCTCCACACATATGGAAGATCGATGCATGGGATACAAGATTATTTGCCGCTGATGATGGCGAAGATAGAGACTATCGCACCCATAAATAAGATGGTGTGCTGGTGAATTGACACACGAATCGAATCATACATGGAACACAATAGGGGAAGCAATTAACACACAATGTTTATAATTTTGAATACATGAACCCATTCGAAACCAATTATTATAGAAAATATTATTTTTGACAAACATAATAATGAAATATGACCGATAACCCATTGCTAATAACCACAAAGAAATCCTTTAGCCAATGGCAACATTTTAACAACGCACTGAAAACTTCCAACAAAACTGAAGCTTAGATAAATCACTTATGAAAAGACTTTTGTGAGAAATAATAAAGATGAAATAAACAATAAATAATCAACAACTGTGTTCTGTATGTAAAACTTCTACGGGGCTAGACTGAGATTCGAACCCCGGACTTCAGATTGTTAAGCTATCGCTAGAATGGAGCGTAGTTGAAAGTGTTTACGTTCAACATATTTTGTCGATAGCATACATACACTGAACTTGCCCAAAACATGCATGTAATTTACAACCGTCTAGATACTTTTTTACTGAATCAATATGCTATTATATGCAAAGGTTACATTGGTCATAGTGGCGATCTGCGTTAGTTTAACTAACTTGTGAATACAAAAAATCGCTACCTCGCTTGACTATCTCTGGTGCGTTTCTTGACTCATTACGGTTGTCTACATATTTTTTGAAAATAATATTGTAAAACTGTATTACTTTTGAAACATTTAAAATGCGTGATGTATGATACAGCTATTTGAGAAAAGAAGAAAAAAAGAGCACAGTTGCAGATGTACAAGTTAGTTCCCATTCGATACCTTATTTGTGGACATAAATCCTAAATACGATTTAACAATATTGCTAAACCTATTAGCTAATTCTCTGTAAAGCGTGAGTAGGTCTATGTGCTGTAAATTGTATTTGCAGACTTGTTATTGTATAAGTGGTTATATCTTTAATATAATTTATAATAAGTTGTGTGTAGATTTGATTTGTTTTCAGTGTGTGTAATGTATACCTAATCGTTGTGAAGTGTGTTAATTTGACATGGTTTCCGAATTTAAATTTGTAATTGTGTGCATATTAGATATTCTGCAATTAAGTTTTATAGATCTGTGAATGTTTTCACTGTAAATGTTTTTTTTGTAAATTAATGTGTTTTTATAGTACTTATGGTTGCAGTGTCTATATCTCGTAATTAAGTGGATTTATATTTGGTATTGTTTCAGTGTTAATATTTTTTAATACATCGTGTGTCTATGACATATTTTCGTTAACAGTGTTTTCTTAAAAAACCGTTTGTATATATATACTAGCGGAAAAAAGAAACTGTGCATGCGGAGAATTGTTATAGAACATGTATTACCAACTGTATATACATGAAAATTCACACGCATGACCGAGTATGACACATACACACTATCCGTGTGTCATTGACAGTTTTTCCCGTGCATTTTGCTCTCTATAGGCGTTGACCAGTTTGCACGTTTTTCTCGTCCAGCCATCCAATTTGACAATGAAAATGTATTTTTCAACTGTTGGGTCACTCTGTTTAGACCAGTGAACAGTAAAAACAGCATTATAACGATTTAATTTGTGATTAAGGCTATGCCGAGGCTCAATGAAAATGACCGCCTCCGGATTATTGGTATGCTTCAAGCTGGCATGGACCAAACCGTTGTCTCTACACGTTTTCATGTCCATCGAAACACAATTCGGGATTTGTGGAGACGTTTGAGAAATCGCTTCCAAGGGCCTGGCAGCGGCGACTGAACACCGGAAGGGCCCGGCAGCGGCGACTGAACACCGGAAGGGCCCGGCAGCGGCGACTGAACACCGGAAAGGCCCGGCAGCGGCGACTGAACATTGAAAGGTTCCGGCAGCGGCGACTGAGCATTGGAAGGTCCCGGCAGCGGCGACTGAACATTGGAAGGTTCCGGCAGTGGCGACTGATCTCGCATTGGTGGTTGTGTCCTTGAGGGTTCAGGTAGGGATGATCGAATAGCTCTTTCTCCACCGGTCTGTGTTAACCCATGACTCTTGTTCACGTGTGCTTTCATGGCAGATTTCCTTCCCAACGTCTTATTGCATATGTGACATTTGTGATTTCTCTTTTTATGTACGTTATTCACACGCCTCCTCAGGTTACTTGCATCGTTAAACACCTTCTCACATACATTACACCTTAACTGTTGGTAACGAGTCTTCATGTGGTTCTTCAGGTTGTTTTCCGTAGGGAATGACTTCTCACACACGTCACAAGTGAAAACTTTCTGTCTATTACTGTCTTTAAGCACGTTATTTTGTTCACCACTATTTTCATTTCTGATTTTTTTAGTCGGAGATAAATCCACCACATCCAATATCCTTTTCAACTTTCTCGCAGTTTTTATGGCATTTTCGTCTCCATTATATATTGAATTAAGTAAATCATCAAAATATCGTGCTGCCATGTTTCTCGTTCGAGTGTTTCCTACCTCAAATGCACACTTTCGTTCAAATGTAAAGGTTTTATATCTTGAATGACAACCATTTTCGCTTGGTTTGTTTCACTTTGTTCTCAAAGGACTATATGCACTAAGGGGTGTTTTTGGCCCCACGCCTTATTCCCTTTATACTTATACCAATGAAAAGTGCAAGTAAAGAACTAACAAATTCTGTAAAACTTAAAATGTTTATTTTTGTTTGTCCTTAGCAACAGGCCATAACAACGGGCCTTAGTAACATATTCAGTTCTGGTTTAAAAAGACAACATTTGATTTTAAAATTAACATTTTGAACTCAAAATTACATGTTCCTATTACAGCTGTAATATTTATTATCTTAGACTAACAGTTTCTTTTTATTTATTCAGAGATAAAAGAAAAATATAATGATTTTGACCATAGCAACAAGCATCTTTGCATAGAAACTGACATTATTTACTGCTATTTTACATACTACAATATACACATATTTGATACATACATTCATTTTCATTTACATCCAGAAAGTTAACTGTGTGATTTCCATATAATTTTAGTGATTTTTACAAAACCAAATACAACATTTTGATCATAGCAACAAGCATTTTTGCATAGCAACTGACATTATCAAAAAGAAGACCAAACGACAAATATATAGTTAAGGATTCTTTAATTGTTTTAATTATTGGCAAAGTATGGTCCTGGCTTCAACACATAGAAAGATGAACTCTGGGAACAATAGCTCACCTTATTAAAACAGTTAATATTTTGATATACTGTTAAATGAATTAAAAATCAATGGCGTTACTGTTGGTCAAGTGAAACTCCGCCTCTCAACAATTTGTACTTCATTTGATAAACAGATTTAATGGATGAATGATTAAATCTCATTATTATTACATTTTAAATACAAATCACTACAATATACACATATTTGATACATACATTCATTTTCATTTACAATAAGAAAGTTACCTATATATTGTATGATTTTTGTTTGATTATTGTGGTTTTCACAAAACAAGTACATGTAAGTTTGCATTATTAATAAATAACAATTCTGCAAGTCAAAAGCAACTCTCATTTTCTTTGCATTTAAATGAGAATAAAGCAATGTTTTAAGAATTAGACGTTGAAAAAATAACGTTCTCAATTCAGAATCAAAATTAACTTGGTGTTTGTAAAACACAACAATAGAAACTTAACTGTAACAGACTGATGGACTATTCATTACATTTATATGCTCAGCTGTATATTGTATACATTACAATGTATATGCTCAGCTGTATATTATATACATTACATTTATATGCTCAGCTGTTTATTGTACACATTACAATGTATATGCTCAGCTGTACATTGTATACGTTACATTTATATGCTCAGCTGTATATTGTACACATTACAATGTATATGCTCAGCTGTATATTGCACACATTACAATGTATATGCTCAGCTGTATATTGTACACATTACATTTATATGCTCAGCTGTATATTGTATACATTACATTTATATGCTCAGCTGTATATTGTATACATTACAATGTATATGCTCAGCTGTAAATTGTACACATGACAATGTATATGCTTACTTGTGTATTGTACACATTACAATTTCTAACAGAAGTCATTCTTCAATATTGTCCACAGTTGCATTCTCCCCGGCATCGTCTAGACTCTGGGCCAATTTTTCCCCTTTACCTTTAAGAAATGACCTTGACCTGTATTCAATGTCAAAGGTGTCAAATTTGTTAAACCCTTTAAACTAATTCTACTGATTTACTGAAAGACCCTGAAGCATGCTATTTGGCTGATATGTTCCTAGGATAATGTCTGACGAAGTTTGCGAAAAGAAATGACCTTGAACTGTATTCAAGGTCACAGGGGCAAATTTGTTAAAACCTTTTAACGACTTCTTCTGATTAATTGAAAGGCCCAGAAGCATGATCTTGACCAGTATTCAAGGTCACAGGGATCAAATATTTTCAAAATCTTTAAATTACTTCTTCTTAATAACCAAAAGGACCAGGGTTATGATATTTGGCCAGTAGCATGCTAGGATGAGGTGCCATCAAGTTTATTAAAATGAATGACCTTGACTGGTATTCAAGGTCACAGGGGTCAAATTTGTTTAAAATTTTTAACAACTTGTTTTGAATAACCAAAAGGACCAGGGTTATGATATTTGGCCAGTAGCATGCTAGGATGAGGGGCTACCAAGTTTGTTAAAATGAATGACTCTGACCTGTATTCAAGGTCACAGGGGTCCGATATGTTCAAAATCTTGAAACAACTTCTTCTGAATAACAAAATGAACAGGATATTGATATATGGCCAGTAAAATGCTGGGATAAAGGACTTCTAAGTTTGTTCAAATGAATGACCTTGTATTCAAGGTCATAAGGGTCAAATTTGTTAAAACCTTAAATGACTTCTTCTGATTAACCAAATTGACTATGATGATGATATCTTGCCAGTAGCATGCTATGATGAGGGGATACCAAGTTTGTTCAAATGAATGACCTTGACCAGTATTCAAGGTCACATGTATCAAATATGTTCAAAATCTTAAATTACTTCTTCTTAATAACCAAAATGACCAGGGTGATGATATTTGGCCAGTAGCATGCTAGGATAAGGGGCTACCAAGTTTGTTAAAATGAATGACCTTGACTTGTATTAAAGGTCGCAGGGATTTAAAGGACTTCTGAATAACCAATAGGCCCAAAATGATGATATTTGGCCATAGGCATGCCTTGATGAAGGGCTACAAAATTGTTTAAAATGAATGACCTTGACTTATATTCAAGGTCACAGGGGTCAAATTTGTTTAAATCTTTAAAGGACTTCTCAATAACCAATAGGCCCAGAATGATGATATTTGTCCAGTAGCATGCTTGGATGAAGAGCTATCAAGTCATTTGAAAGACCTTGACCCACTTTCAAGGTCACATTGGGTCAAATATGTAAAAACCTCTAAATAACCTTATCTCATTAGACAAAAGGTCTAGGGTGGTGATATTTGGCAAGTTGCATGCTGAGATGAACAGCTATAGAGGTTGTTCAACGTCAAGGTCACAGTGGTCAAATGTTTTAAAATATTTTAACAGTTTCTTTTGAATGACTTATAGTCATATATACTGATATTTTGCCTGTAGCTTTATTTTAGATCACTTTTATGGTTACAAGTGTAAGATCAATACCAGGTGAGCGATGGAGGCCCATTGGGCCTCTTGTTTGGAAGGTTTTAACCAAATTTTGCGTAGAGCATCCTTGGGCGAAGGGGACTAAATTCTGTATAAATATATGGTTGCTTTTAGGGGGCAGAGGGGTGGGCCTAATAGGGGAAACTGAGGTTAATCCATCCCAATTCATGGGGACAGAAAGAAGGGACCTAATGAGGGACGGGTGTTGCTGAGAGACCGAGCTAATATTTGGAAATAGTTGCAGTATTATACGTAAAAAGAAGAATTTTCCATGATTGCTTTGTTTTCCAGGTGAGCGATACAGGCCCTCTGGGCCTCTTGTTTGTTTTGTCCATATGGTCAACTGACTGATATTTATAGACAATATTTTTTCGTTTTAGCAGCTTTTTAAACTCTCTCAAAGGAAAGGTACTGATAACATTGTTAATTAAAAAAAATGAGGTTATGTTCCTTACTATAGAATGTTTTTAGTAGATTGGTACATAACTAGGTTGTTCACAAGATGAAGAGTAGCTAATGCTCTCTAATAAACTTTTGGGCATACAAGATTTTAAAAATCGTTTGTGGTGTCTTATTTTACAGAAAGATGCTGTCAGTGCAACAGAATTGTACCAGAACAGAGTGACAGAGTTGGAGTAAGTACCTAGAAAGTCACTTATGGGCTATTGTATACGTGGACACTTTCCCCCAGACAAATAGGTGTCTATGCCAATAACATCTGTTAATTTTACCTGAGGGTGGAGATTTAGGGTCAGAACTGTGGCTTTGCTGAGGTATGAGGATAGGGAAATTTTACCTGAGGGTGGATATTTAGAGTCAGAACTGGGGCTTTGCTGAGGTATGAGGATAGGGAAATGTTACCTGAGGGTGGATATTTAGAGTCAGAACTGGGGCTTTGCTGAGGTATGAGGATAGGGAAATTTTACCTGAGGGTGGAGATTTAGAGTCAGAACTGGGGCTTTGCTGAGGTATGAGGATAGGGAAATTTTACCTGAGGGTGGAGATTTAAAGTCAGAACCAAGGCTTTGCTGAGATATGAGGATAGGGAAATTTTACCTGAGGGTGGAGATTTAGAGTCAGAACCAAGGCTTTGCTGAGATATGAGGATAGGGAAACTTTACCTGAGGGTGGAGATTTAGGGTCAGAACCAAGGCTTTGCTGAGGTATATGAGGATGGGGTAATTTTACCTGAGGGTGGAGATTTCTGAGGGTGGAGATTTGGGGTCAGAACCAGGCTTTGCTGAGGTATGAGGATAGGGAAATTTTACCTGAGGGTGGAGATTTAGCCTTTATAATTTATGTCAGAACTGAGACTTTGCACAGGTCCTTAGCCAAAATTCTTCAGTGGAGGGAAGATATTCCCTCTCCCTATATTTTGAAAGAGTGTGAAAATATGGTATACCAGAAATATATTTAAATCAAAGCACTTTACAGAGGCTTCACAGCAAGTTTGTCTATTTCCGTGAGGCATTGTCAGCTGCTAACTGTTTTGCACTATTATTTTTCCTCTGAGCAAAATAGTAAAATAACAGTTTAAATATGAAAGATTTTTTTCATAATTAATTAGCAAATACCTCTTTCAAGATTATTACCTTTTAGTTTGAGATTTCTCTGTATTACCTCTAAAGTGGGTAAAACTTTGATGACATTTTTATTCTGTTGCAATTTAGAACTTTTGTTAGAAAACTTACATGTTTCAATTTTATTTTCAGCTTGTCGACCCCAAATGGTGATCACCATGTAAGTAATACAGAGTGTTTACATTTAATAACATAAGTATAAACTCTATCAGCAAGTGCCGTCACAAACAAATATTGAACCATGTTCCTTCACCAGTCTGTCTCTCTATTAGTCAGTCTGTGATAAAATGATGTTGATGCAATAATTTTCCAATGGCTATTTTTTTTAGCTCACCTGGCCCGAAGGTTTCTTAATAACCAAGAGGCCTAGGGTGATGATATTTGACCAGAAGCAAACTGGAATGAAGGGCTACCAAGTTTGTTCAAATAAATGACCTTCACCTATTTTCAAGGTCACAGGGGTCAAA
>JAUMHH010175663.1:0-15605 GCA_032359455.1 Chlamys rubida
CTGTATTTTAGTCCACTTTTAAGATTACAAGTGTGAGATTAATACCAGGTGAGCGATGCAGGCCCATTGGGCCTCTTCTTTAAATTGAGGACAAAAAAAATAAAGTTGTAAAATATATTATTATTGACTGCTCCAATAAATTACAACCACCACTTTCATTATGAGTTACCTCTTTATCAAAAGGAAGGGTAAATTTGAAAAGTAAAAAAGATTCGGAAAAGTTTTGCCAAAAGGAAGATGTACACTTTATGAGCTATTTAATTCCAGCAAGCCCAGATGTCCAAGAAGGAGATAGAGGAGCTGCTCAAGAAAGGTGCCTACGGAGCTCTGATGGAGGATGACACGGATGGTGATAAGTTCTGTGAGGAGGACATCGACCAGATCTTACAGCGCCGCACACAGGTCATACAGATCGAGTCCGAGGGCAAGGGATCCATATTTGCCAAGGTATGTTATAACAATAACTTTTTTTCTGTCTTAGGATTTCTACAGAAACAACTGCCTAAGGAGCCTAAAGGTATCTCTCAAATTCACTTTATTTTATTCCCCATCTCAAGATGGGAAATATCAGCCATTTCACCAAGGGCTACCTACACAGTATTTATTATTTGGAAGACTTGTAGACTTGAAAAAAAATGAACGCAAAGGTAAAATATGTGTTATCCATATATGGTGAAAGGTTTCATTTTTCTTCCAAAAAATGTGTTTAGGAAAAGAGATGATTGGTATTAAAATGATAAACATCTCCCTATAGATGACCACAAGAATCAATATTAATATAGCCTTTCTGCGAGTTTCTCCATGGTAACATTTATTCAAAATTACATAAATACCGTTCAGTATAGATATGTCTCGCTTTTTCTGCCATGAACAATTTGTTTGCATTTGAAATGAAAGTTATATTGAATCAATTATGAACAGAATAAATGTGTTGTATTGTACAGGTGGTATGACAAAGTAGTCCCCAGGGTTGTCAGCGTTGTCCACTCTGCTTTGAGCTGTGCAATGCCTTCAATCCCGCTGCTACTTTGCACGGTGGCTACAAATTAAATTCTATAACTCTGACATAAAACTGAATGCTCTCAATGTTTTGTCCTTGGTAAATATAGGCTAGTTTCTCCTGTATGTTAGTTCTATGTTATAATTGTTTTATCCTTGGTAAATACAGGCTAGTTTCTCCTGTATGTTAGTTCTTTGTTATAATTGTTTTATCCTTGGGAAATACAGGCTAGTTTCTCCATGACGGGTAACAGAGAGGATATCGACATCAATGATCCAAACTTCTGGCAGAAATGGGCCAAAAAGGCTGACATTGACACGGATGAACTGAAAAACAAGGTATGAATGGTCCATAACACAATAATTATTACTTAGATTAACATCATTTTGTTTTATTTGCTGTATTTTGCTGTAAATTAAAGATGTTCAATACAATTCCATTCACTTTTTAGTGCAAGTACAGCTATTTTTTGTTGAATATCTATTCATTTTATATAAAAAAAAAAGCACCTTGCAATTTCTCTCTATATTAAGAGTAGTGTATTTTGTGTCGAGTCTTTTCAAAAGATCAGCACTTTGTATTTGGAAATACATTGTTTGAAGAAATGTTTGAAGAAAGAAGATATAATTGCAAGAGGTAAATATAACACTGACTTGTTTCATTGTAAGATTTTGTGATAACAGTAAGTATGAGAGTGCAATGATAAGGTTTGTGTTTCTTTTTCAGAATGAATTGATCATTCAAGAACCCCGTCAGAGGAAGAAGACGGCCCGCTTCGGTAATGATGAATCCCTTCTTGACATGTCAGAACTGGAATCGAGCTCTAGCAACACAGATGAGGAAGACGATGGTGAAGATAAAGGTCTGTCTCGGGGCGGACGTGGAGGGCGCAAGAGACGTCGTGGACGAAACAAGAACAAAGACGACGATGACTTTGACGTAGATGACTACAATGGTGAAGGGTACTCACGATCAGAATGCTTTAAAGTGGAGAAGCATCTTCTGTTTTATGGGTATGTACAATCTCGTAGCATTTCTTGCATTACTGAGGTTTTAGTTTGGTGAAAAGATCCCTTGAAAACTTTGAAAGACTATCATTAAGTCGTTTCTTGTCAGAATTAAAGAAGGTAGTGCTTGTTGATCAATGTTTCCGTGAAATATATACACAAGTTTATAGTCGGACTGTAGAAAGATAATAGTCTGTCAATTCTATTGGTAATTTGTTAGTCATTGGTATGTAAATGTAGAAGAAAACTTAACTTTATTAGGATGTAGATTTAGAAGAAAATTATTCATATTCTACTGATTTTGATCAAATTTTCAGTTTTAAATACATATCTTAATGTTGTGTTATGATGCATTACAGATGGGGACGGTGGACGGACATCATTGGTCATGGCAAGTTCAAGAGGAAACTGACGGAGAAGGATGTAGAGAACATCTCCCGAGCACTGGTAGGTACTGGTACAATGGCTGATAAAGATTCTGATAGACACACTTTACCTATCACACAACTTAAGTCTAACACTGTTTAGAAGAGGTATTGATTCTGTGTCAAGATATTTTCTCCCTTTTCTGATTCTTAATTTTTATGGCTAAATCTAAACAAAAATCTGCATCAACTTTTTTGTTGGATTGCATTTTGCAATTGTTGCTTATTTCTGCCGATGTTCTTGGTAGTATATTAACCAGTGGTTCTTTTTATGTGCATACTAGTTAATTCTATTTGATCTCTCGTTTCAGCTTATATACTCATTGCAACATTACAAAGGCGATGATAAAATCAAGGAGTTTATCTGGGATCTTGTATCACCATCTAACGACGGCTCCCTCAAAAACCACTCTGGTAAAGTAGTGGGCGTCCTGCCAATTTTTTTTACCCTTTTGAAGTTTTGTTTTACAAAATGTTAATATTTGTGTTCAGGTGTTTACATGCAAAATTATGGTTGAACAATCATTTAGATTCTAGTAATCTAGAATCGATGTGAATGTTACAGAAATGTGGTAGTTAAAAAAGATGACATTTAGATGTTCTGTCAGACAGGTATACAATGAAATTTGTATATCTGGATAAAATCTGTTTTATAAGATTCATAAGTTAAATGTTTGAAAAAAAATCTTCATTTCAAGCAATTAGAATGGATATCCCCAATTTCCAATTTGTCAAACTTAACTCCGGTGAGATAATACATTTTTTCACTCTATTTATGTTTTATACCTTTTAACTTTTCATTCATGCGTTGTACAGGATTGTCTGCCCCTGTTCCGAGAGGGCGCAAGGGAAAGAACAAGAAGAAAGAGGCACTACAAAATATTGACCAATCTTTCGCAATGGACAAAAACAAGATTGATATTGACCCGGAGGTCGTATTAAGAGATGCTGGCTACCGCCGTCACCTCCACAGACATGCAAACAAGTAACACATGTTTATTAATAGTGGTCAATATTGTTTTAGATTTTATGGAAATTGCAAAAAAAAGAAATTAAGGATTAACGCTACATCGAAAATGCTTCTATATTTTCAACAATGTTGATGACACAAGTGCTTCGTGTTTATCACCAGAGTGGTTACAGATTTAATAAGGATGGCTTTTGTTTTGCAGGGTGTTACTACGAGTAAGGCTGTTGTACTACATCAAACAGGAAATCATCGGAGAGGAGGCAGAGAAGGTGTTCCAAGGATTAAGTCCAAGGTATTAAGGGGAAATAAACAAAATTATCAGTTCCCAGAAAATTGAAATAATTAAAAAATATCACTTCCCAGAAAATAAAAATAATTAAAATTCATCAGTTCCTAGAAATTGTTTCGTGTATGAGGTAGAGATTATTTGAAAGAATTGAAGCCTTAATAAGGTGAAATGAAAGAAATGTGTTGGTCTCCAGGGAATGGTTATATGAATATTCTTTATCAACTATATCAGTTGCCTTTGATTTTCATTAAAGAAAAGGTAGGTAAAATTATTGGTGTATGTTTACAGTGAGATGGACATTCCACAGCCTAATGCTGACGGGGAGCCTCCGACCGCCTGGTGGGACGATGAGGCTGACAAATGTCTCCTTATTGGGGTGTTCAAGCATGGTAAACAAATGACATTATCTGACTCCCTGTAGTGTTTAATTGTCTTACTTCTCATTGAGTGGTTCAATCACAGCTTTCCTAATACTATCATCAGAGTTCAGGTGTTTGAGTTGTTCAATCACAGCTTACCTAATACTCGAGTTCAGGTGTGAAGAACCAATGTCCCAGGACGTGTAGCTGGGTGTTAACATCCTTCTAGGTTTCAGAAGGATACCTAGTGGTGTAAACAAGCCCTGGAAATGTAACAGTAATGAAGCAACTCCTAATACAGTCATTGGAACCTGGGCCACATTCGTTTATCGCGATCCACGTGGTTGAACCGGTTGGACCAGTGTTGTTCCTTTATGAAATAAAGTCGAACCTAGTTTTCAGGCGAGCCTTGACAAAGTCTTGCAAGGCCTGCATAAACATTTGCAGGTCTGCCAGGATTTATACCTGAAAATGTTACATTTAAAGACGGACATTTTTGAAACCGGTTGAAACTGATACTTCAAAGGAGCCCAGGATTCAAGAGTTGCTTCTCTTCTTTTATTTATCTTCAGCAGTGTTCAATACAATCTCTGACTCCTCATTGGGGTTTTTAATCACAGTTACTATAACTTTACAATCTCTGACTCCTCATTGGGGTGTTTAATCACAGTTACTATAACTTTACAATCTCTGACTGCTCTGATGTTTGAAGTAGTGTCGGTAACTAGAACTGTTAATGCTGAGAGACCAGTGATACAAACATTTCATTTATGAACATTTTGTCCCCAGGATATGAGAAGTTTAATGCCATACGATCGGACCATTGTCTATGTTTCCTGACCAGATGTGGACCACCAGATGGGGCTGCCCTGGCTGCTGAACAGAATGATGACGAGTAAGAAATTACAATTGAATTTTCTTAGTTTTATCCATTTGCACCAATTGTTTTCAGACATTACTTCTGAATGGCGGGATTTTTTTTCCTGAAATTAAGATTTTTAGGTCACCTGAGCTTTGCTCAAGTGACTTATTCCGATCGCTTTCCGTCTGTCATCCGTAAACTTTTTACATTTTCGACTTCTCAAGAACCAGTGGATGGAAATTTTTCAAACTTGGTCAGAATCATCCTTGGTAGATAAGGCTACAAAAGTGTAAAATTGGGATACCTACCTCAACCCCAGGGACCAGGGCTTGGCCCCAAAGGGAAAATTAACCAATATTTCTAAAATCTTCTTCTCCAGACTCGGAGATACTACAGTCATTTTCTCTGCATGGATGGAAAGATCATCAGGGGCTTTATTTAAATTGTAAATGTCAGGACCCCCGGGCCATCCCTTCTCCCTTGGGGAGGGGGTAAAGTTTACTTTAGTTTATATAGGGAAATAACACTTTGGGGTATATTTTATCCATTTTCAGCAGAAAATTATTCAAACTTTGTCAGAATCATCTTTGGTGGATGAGGATATTACATTGTAAAATTGGAATTCCTGCCCCATCCCCAGGGGCTAGGGCGGGGCCCCAAAGGGAACATTTACCAATATTTTAAAATTCTTATCCTTTGATGACATGACAAGTATTGTATTTCACTTTGTTTATATGCTGATTTCCACATCACATCTAAACAATAAAATAAAGCTACCAGTACCTATGATATAACTCAGGTGACCGGTAAGGCCCTTGGGCCTCTTGTTTCATGTACTGCACTATAGACAATGTTTATATTTAACAATCTGTTGTTTTTAATGAGTAACGTTACTGAATGAAACTTGCATGTCTTTCCAGATATGTGGTAAACCGTTTCGTGCCAAGAACAGCATGCTGTACCATAAAAAGTCGGCCCATGGATTTGACATTGAGCTCAGTCCAGGCCTCGAAGAGCGTTTCCTCCGACTGAAAAAGCAAAGCAATCTCAATTCTATAGCATTAAAAATGGCTCATCCCAACCTGCAGGACACTCCGAAACCTCAATTTCCCAACAGTTCTGAAGTGGATCTGGAAGACATGGACTCAGACGAAACATCGTCGCTACACAACGTAGACAGTTACACAAGGGAGGATGGTAATAAGGTCTTCTACAGTTGTGGCTACACAAACTCCTATCAGGACGACGAGGTCGAGTTAGACGAGTCGACCGGGTTGTTCAAACATAAGATATCAAACGGAGGTCAGGGAAAGTTGGCAAATCCTATCGACATGTCGGAAAATTCAGATGACGTGTTGATGAATTCGGACAACATGGATCCACCGGACATCACCGACATGATCAAAGACGGATCCAGTATGGTCGGGGCGGAGATCATCCATGGGTCTCACTTCACTAAAAGTAGAATCAGCATCCGCAACGAAACAGTGCTTATCACACGGCTGGATGGTGTTAACCTTGCAACCGGTAAAGAGACGTGCCTGTACAAGTGCTACCTGTGCGGGAAGGTGTTTAATTTCTTGAGTAAAGTGCAGTGCCATCTGTCAATGCATTTCGAAAAAGATATTGTGATTTTCCAGTGCCAGTTATGTAAAGCCTCATTCTGGTTTAAGAACCAAGTGATGCAGCATATTCGTAAAAGACATCCGTCGGAGGTTGACAACGTCAGTAAAAGACACGAGAATGAGTGTAAGAACAACGATGCCGACAACGACACGTCAAACTCCGACATGGATTCAGGAATTCAGGTCAAGTCGGAAGGAAACGATGAGAATAGCGATGAGAGGGAGGGAAGTTCGTCCCCAGCTGAGAGCAAGATCAACAATGCCAGTATATTCAAGAAGGATAACGAAGATCGTGGAAACGATGTGTTGTGTCGATTCTGGCGTGGATTGAAATATCGCAAGAACAGTAACGGTTCCTACGTGTGCCTGGTGTGTCGTAAGTCATTCCACAGGGAGATTTCCCTACTCAAACATATCAAGATACACAGTGGCCACAAACAGTGCTATTGTCAGGAGTGTGGCAAAGGGTTCACAGAGTTCACTTCTCTGCGGCAACATCTGACACTATTCCACGGCCTCAAGGACAACCACCATACACTTAAACCCCATATCAAACCCTCCACAAAACATTCACTTCTGTCAAATCTTCTCAGTAAGAAGGCAGGCAAACAACCCGACACAGACGTCCATGACTCCACGCGTCAGTCACATGAGGAACGTGCCCGTGAATTACTCATCAAGGAAGGCATACAGGAGGATGTCACCGTGGTGATGCCCTGTGGCCCAGATGATGACCCAGATATTGACATGGATGATGGTCCCCGTCTGTTAGATGTGTGGTCAGAGCGTGACTCGGAGGAGAGTAGTGAGGCTAACAGCCAAGACGGGCTGGTCACTCCGATGATACCGAGGCGCTCATTAGGCAAGGAAACGAATAAGTCCAAGCGCAAATCGTCTCAGCCGGTGAAGCTCCATAATGCCTCCATCCCACCTCCTGCTCCATTACAGGTGTCCATTCCTACCCCAGCACCAGCCGCCGCCTTCCAAATCCCCACCCGACTCCTCATCAACGGTGAGGCGGCTCGAGCTGCTGTTGCCACCTTACCAGAAACATCAGATCTCCCTGGTGGCGTACAGATAAAACAGGAACCGTTGTCCCCCAAGGCTGACTTGCCTCCCACATCTGCTCCAACATCTAACTTCATCTCTGCAAATCCACAAGTCGCTCAGTTCCTGATGAACCCCGGTCAAATGATCCTAACGAGTGGCACTGGCTCTACCTCTGGCCAACCACAGCCTATGATGCTTCTCTCAAACTCCGCCTTCCCCTCCCCCATCCCTGGCAACATCATTGGTATGGTGCAGGTTGCAAACTCAGCCAATCAAATTTCAGCGAAGGAACCCCTGCCCACAGACAGCTCCACTCCGATGTCGTCTGATCCCTCCCCCATCAACTCGGACGGTAACGACCGGGACACGCTGGTGGGGTACCCTCGCGTCCAGTGGTCACCAAACGAAACTCCTCCTACCTCAGGCTCTGGCTTCACCTGGAGCCAGATATCTGCTGACGGGCGCAAAGTTACCTCCCTTTCTCGTACACACTCGAGGTATGTTGCTTAACGATTTAGTGTTGTACATAAAAACATGCTGTGTATCACTTAAACCAAAGAGAACATGTTACATTTACAAACTCGATCTATACACAAGAATTTCAAGTTTCGGATTTTCAAGTAGACATGTAAATGCATTTTTTCTGAAAAATGTTGTTTCGAATCAGTTGTTGAATGTCCCAGGAATAAAAGTCAGATTCAGTGTTCAATTTCTACGCCTACACTATTTTGTGAGGGGGCATACTATTACCCATGTCTTTCTCATCACATTTAATACATCCTGTCTCAATTCAATGTCATCACTTTCGGGTGGTTACTATATACCAGTACAGGTGGGCTCTTCTTAACCCTTTCACCACTGTAGACCATAATGGACTCATCTATATCAATGCATGGAAGAGCCTACTTAAATTACATAGGGGTGAAAGGGTTAAAGACAGGTTACTTTATAATTTGTCTGTCCCTCTAGTACAATTCGAATCAAACTCTCCACTCTGGTAATACTAAGGATACAACAAAGTGTAGGATCTGACACCAAAACAAGGGGTCATGCTTTGGTGACCTTTTACACCAGCCAATCGGTGTGATACTCTCGAAATTGCAAGCAATGAACAACACTTGCAAAGCATTTAGGTACAAAAGGTTACCAGAACATGAACCTTTTATGTATGGTTTTATACCCTATACTGTAGCTCCTAGAGGATGGAGTGAAGAATTTGGTTTAAAATCAGATTATCTTCTCTGTGTTAGTTCAGTCCAGATAAAGATGAACTGAGTTAGGCAAGGAATGAATAAGTCCAAGCGCAAATTTTAAAGTAATCCAGTTATTTCCAATGACTGTTTGTGATAACCACTCTCAATGTTTCCCTCACTTTCAGACTACCCATTGTGAATGCTCCGGTCAACAGGGACAAGGTGTGTAAGCCTATGACCTTGACTGATGGCCGCCAGGTGTACAGATGTCCATTCTGTAGCAAGGACTTCCTCTCCTACTCCGACATCAACAGACATATGGACTTCCACGAAGGTAGAGTACCTGCTGGAAAAGAAAAAGAAAGAAAAAAAATCTGATTTTATGCTGGTCATTTCAAAACAACTGCATGGAAATCCTTTTCCAGGGTTAAGAATATGAAAAATATGATTTAAAAAAGTGTCTCATTTCTTCGCATATATGACAGAGTTGTCAAGGGGTATAAGAAATTTCTATCTTGACATTGTGACAACAATAATGACATCACATAACTGGGAACATTCTGATGCCGTGATAAGGAAGCTGTGACGGCTTGATGTGGTTTCTGATCAGCTGAGCTAATTATGTAAATGGAATGAGAGAAAGTAGGATGGAGATATATTCCACCTTTTGTATTTTCGAATTGATACAAACTCTCACGTACGTACCCTCACTCTTCACTCAGTTTGAAAACTCTTTGGGTGGAATTTCCCTATCCTATTCCTCTTGGCTTGGAAGAGTCTTACATAATCTTGGGCATGAAATTGCCATATGTTGAAATGAGTGACTCTCTTTAAAAGGTTTTCGACTGCATTACTAGACTGCCATGGTAACTGAAATTTCCTGAAGTCATGACTGATCTAGTGAAGTCACATTCTGTGGTCTCTGTCATTGTTATTGAAATAATGTGTTTATAAGATGAAAGATAATTGTATCCAAAGGGGATATTGTTCTCCCAAGAAATTTTGAATAATTTCTTCATCAGAGAATCTGTAATATACTTCATTATGTAATGTGATTGTTGTGTTTACCTACAATGATATTTCTTGTTTAACAGATATCCGGCCGTATAAATGCAAGTTCTGCGACTACTTTGCACGCACCAACAGTCAACTCAAGGTTCACATGATGAGGCATCAAGGTATGTAACAGTCCGTTTGATTGGATGAAGCCAAAGTTTCTAATAGTCAGTTTGATTGGATGGAGTCAAGGTTTCTAATAATCAGTTTGAGTGCATGAATTTAGTCAGAGCTTTTCTTTCTTATTCAAAGCATAATTTTAGTAGACTATTTAACATTATTTGAAACTTTTTGAACATTTTGTGAAAAGTGAATATTTTATTGAAAAGTAAACAATTTTTTTTTTTTTATAATATTTCTACTAAATACGAAATTGTGAAAAGTTAATTAGGTTATGAAGATGAATTTCACTGGACCTATAAAAGCCATCAAAATGAAAACGGTGTTGTCGTATCTCTGATGGTTGTCTGTTTTCAGGTATACGCGAGTTCTGCTGCAAGGTGTGCAACTATAAGGGTGTGACACAGTCCGACTTGAACCGCCACATGAAGTCCCAAATACACATCCTCAAGTCACGCAACGAGTGCAACCACTGCGGCGAGGGTTTTGTCACACAGAAAAATCTAGAGAAGCACCTCGACGGCAACTGTATTATAAAAGTTACAAAACTGGAGGACGCTTCTGAATTCTGTTGATTGCTCACGCCAAATTAACAGATTAATTTTGTGTCATGAAACGTTTCCATTTCCTTTAAAAGACTAAAACATGCCAACAATACCTCAGTATTTTAGAAGGAAGTCTTAGCAGCAGACAACAGATATATCCAGTCTTCTTGTAGTGAGAATGTTTTGCTGAGGTATCTCGATGGAGGAAATTAGCCTAAGACTTGCACAGGAGTTGCTGATATAGGAAGTAACAGTTTATTTCTGTATTTTGATTGAAAAAATGCAAGGATACCTCAGAAAGACAATGAGACTGGGAGCACATACATTCGTGATCTTGAAAATTGGTGAAAATAAGGGGCATAGAGTAAATGTATTTTGAAGCTTGAAATAGAATTTACTGAAAAGGGAGGTAATTATGAGATTTTGTATATGTATCTGAGGAGGAAGTTTCAGATTGTTATTTTCGCCACTCATGGACCTGTTAAAGATATATGTGGATGTGTATAATAGTGGAATGGATGACTGTGTCGAGCAGCATTGCTGTGGAGGGATCATTGTAATTGATACAGAGGCATTGACGAGACATTTGAGTTGGTTTTCAGGATGTCTGGTCCCGTATGTGAAAAAGCATGCTCAATTTAATTTTGTGTATTTGCTAATAACAACTTTTGTTTTGTTGAAATGTTTTTTTTATATACATATTCTGATGTGGACCATTTATTCTTTTAAATACTATACAGAGATTTTGTAAATACAGAATGTTGACATTAACAGAAAAAAATCATGATATACGTGTATATGTACATAAAAAAATACTACTTCCCACTACAATTAACATAAAGATAGACTATAATAGCTGTACTAGTGAGCACCTTTCATATCTCTTGTCACTTCTTAGTCAAACATCGGGGCCTTTATGATATCCGAAACAACTGATTTATCTACTTTTTGGGGGGAAATCCCTCAAGACCTTACATTTTTTCATGTAAATGAAGACCTTCTTTGCGAAGTCTTACTAAGAAATAACACATGACCACTAGACCTTTCCCTGTTTCATAAACAAGCAACACTGGTCCAACTAGTCTAACCATATTGGAAAATATGACTAAACTGCCCCTTTCTTTCACCCCACGCACACCTCACCAAAGCACAGCCTATTAACTAACAGCTCTGGTCCGACTATTTGAATGTGATGAAACTGAATTGGCCTCATATCTATAAAACTTAAACACACACATAACATCCTGACTACAGTCAATGTTTAACTTTTTCAAATTAAAATTCATTTGAAGTTTTATTAAATGTTATTTTTAATCATAATTTTTACAAGAAACAATTTTATTAAAGGAGGATATATGTTTTACCAAGTTTTTAACTGGGACCAATATTGATATTTCTCTTTGCTTTTAAAAATGTAAAAACTAATGGACTAACATTTCTCTTTGCTATGAAAAACATGTGTAGAATTGTGATCAATATTTCCTTTTTGCTATGAAGCCATGTATGAAAATGTGACCAATATCTTCAGTATAATTGACAGGGTTTAAACTGGGACCATTTTCCCTACAGAAGTATGAAGGACCAAATTTTGTTACATATTTGTTAATTTTTTGTTATTATCAGTAGTTCTAAGACAATTTTTGTAAGGGCAGAACTCGCTGTTCGTATATATAACTTGTACTGTTTGTTGTTTGTACGGTTAAAACAATTTGATTAAAACGCCTGTGAGTTAGGGTAGGTAAATATGGCACGCCTGTTACCTGTCATATTATAATTATTGCACCTGAGAGGTCTGATCATTCCAGTTGTTTATTTTTTTAAATATCTGTTAACGTTAAAACAATTCGGTTGATTTTTGTTTTGTCGTAATTACCGACACTCTCTAAAAAAAAATCAGCAAGTGTCTTTTCCAAGTTAATTTTACATTTTAATTGTCGGCATGTGTATCTGTTTCCAACAAATTATTTGTAGATTCAGATACAGAAGAACTCCGAAATGTCGGCGCGACCTGTTGGTGGTCCACTTATAACCCAAGTAATTCCCAATTAGACAGAGTCTTCAAAGATTTCTGTGATTGTACTAAAACTACTCCATAAAATTTCAGATTGACTGGAGTTTAAATTGAAATACTGGGTAAACGATATGCAGTATAAAATATTGTTTATAATATTGTTTATAATTTGAAATAGAAAAATGTATTGCCTTAACTTTACCTGGATTGCATGCTTACAAGGGGTGGGTAGTTTAAATGAATTGATATACATTTGTGCTTCGTAAGGCCAGTTAACGTTGATAAATGTTTTGGACGGAAAGTTTGATTTCCCCAGGTTACGAGATCCGCCTCCGCCTAGGTGTCTGTGGAAATGACTCTGCACACCGCCCTGTAACACTGTCCTGACCATGATTTTGTGTCGTTCTGTATTAAGGAACCTGGCCTAGGCGAGGGTGGAATTGAACTTGGCACGCTACCCTGACACATCGTCCTGACGACGATTTTGTGTCATTCAACACGTGATATTACGAATTATATTCATTGTTTTATTATTCAAAGAGTTTATGTAACATACTTGTGTTGTCTGTTACTCCGTGGGCTGTATGGAGATTCCTAAGTGTTTAATACTGTTTCACCTGATGTTTTGTTTAACTCCCGTCAACATTATATATCTATATACATACGTTGATTAGTGTATTAGTGTAGTTCTCAATGAAATTCTTTATATATCTACCAATATTGACCATGTATATTTGTTGTACAAAGTTACTTTTGTTATTTTACATTTCAAATTCATTTTGTATTTTCAATTGATCATTACTGTTTAAACAGCCAGGCAATGAAATGAACTCTGTATATAAATGTGTTCTGTAGTTAACACTAGTTGTGATAGATGATTCAAGTATTTTATTTTACGATGAAATGGATTTGTATATATACTTAAACTGAAAATATTGCAAGCTTTGGGGTTGTCTTCTCGACAAATTTTTCCATTTGTTGAAATTTCTTTCAGGTTGAAATCGAACAGAGTGTCAAAAATAAATTGCAAATGAATGAACTATTGATGAAAGACTTATTCAACGATTTTGAACTCGCATTGCACGAAGCACCTTTCCAATTCCATACCAGTATGTAGTTTGAATTTGTTCTACAACATTTTGATTCAGCCCTTATTCAGATATATTGAAAACCCAGTCATTTTAGGATTTTTTTTTTATGGTCCATTTGATTTTTAAATCTGTGGCGTCAAATCTTATTTCATAGTTTCAATTTTCATTCAAAAGAGTATCTACTGAACGCTGAAAATCTGGCAGTTTAAGATTGACCTTAGACCTGGTATTGGCCTTAAAAAGTGCCTCTTTAGATATATTTAAGATTTGATGGCTGTAGAATGACACGACACTGGGGTGAATATTACGTTGGTGACGGCTGTAATGATGACTGTTCTGTTTGAATAGGGGTAAATACTTGATTAATTGATTAGGCAGACATTCAATATGCATTTATTATTAGGGCGATATTAGGATTTTCAATAACAAGGGGCTTCTGTCTGTATAGTTTGATTTCAGAGCCTCAAGTTTCTCTCGTAATATATCGGTAACAAAATTCTGTTGTATTAAATTCTGTTTCTAATATTCTCCTCATTATTCTGTGAAAGAAACAAGATGGGTTATGAAAAAAACTGTTTTCGTACTTTGTTATCTGTTGAAATTGTGTTACCAAATTGTGTTTTAGCAATCACACTGTTTTGAGTCAGTTATGTTTATATAGTCTATAGAATGAATTGTAAATTCAATAATGTGTTGGACATTGATTTAAGAAAAAATAGGTAACAGTGTACAGTCTTTTGCCAAACTTAAGGTGACAAGTGTTTTTTCTGCTATATTTCATGCATTTTCACATTTTCAGAAATTTTCAGATTCATATTTTCAAAAAAAAAAAAATTCCTTTGAATAATTTATTGCATTTTGTAAATCATTAAATGGAAATGACTAAAAATATTGAAAAAGACAAATTTAAATAATTCATTTGTATCTTTTTGAATGCAAATCCTCGTTTCAAAAAAGAGAGAAAGGCATGAAATATAGAAGAAACTGTTTTTTGTGACCTTTAATTTGACAGGAGACCTCAGTTTAATTTTAATGTCATTATATTGTCAGCAGAATTTGGCATTATATATAGGGGTTTGACATTATACTGAGGGAAACATGTAGAGTCATTATTAAGTTATGACAAAGGGACCTAAATCAAACGCTGTACAGGTCAAGAAAATAAACTAACAAAATTTTACTTATGTAATGGCGAAAACAGAATGTTTTTAAAGAGACACATGCAGTTAAAAAATAAAAATTAGATATTTACTTTGACAGAGGTACGATAGAAGGATGAATTCTCCATTTTCTGAACTTATGTGATGTTCTATCAGGTGATTATATTTTGTTCTATTAAATGTTTTATCTTGATTCAATATTGTATAGATTGTTATCATAGACGGACAGTATATACCAGTACAGTGTAGCTAATTCTTGTTGTAGCATGTAGCATGGGAATCGACAGCAATTTTGTGGATGTGTAAATGTATATGTATTTTAATCACAGAATCAATATCCATGGCACCATAACAAGCTGTTCCATGTAGCGAGAACATACTGATGCCTCCGTAACTTATAAATTCATATTTGGGAAATTTAGGTTATGAGTGATGAGGTTTATTACCATACTATTTAGGGCAAATATTTTCCTTGGAAATGTGATGGATTTTTTAATCATGTATTTTTAATCTGGATGGACCGAACTGTCATACTTAACGTCACAAGACATGTAATTAAGATGACATCAATATTTTTTATCCTTAATTTGAGTGCAGTTATCATTTATGACTTCAGAAGACCTATTAGTATATTCGCCGTAATTAGCGCCTAGGACGCTGAAAATATTACCCTAAAAGGGGGAACTTATTAGGATAATATAATGTGAGTTATGATCGAACAATATGTACAACTCCAACCATTGCTACAGTACAACAGAAGGACAGTATTCCGTCTTTGCGTATTGCAGGGTTATCTTCTCTTGTGAGCAGGTATTGATTGTTACGTCATTGGTTTGTGTGAG